>OVBE01007497.1:221-14002 GCA_900406425.1 Iberis pinnata
GGATTTAAAATGACAACAGATGAAAGTATGAGAATTAATATGACAACGAAATAAATTCGTGTATTAAACGGGCAAAAATTTAAGAGTTCGAGTATTTCTAAGGTTTTTTCCCTTCAAATTACTAAAACCCTTCACTTAATTCTTTTCAACGCTCTTACCAGATTTTCCCCCTAACTGTTCGTTTCGCCGGAGCCGGAGCCGGAGCCGGAGAAAAACAACTTCCAGGTTAAAAGAAGATCGATCAGTCGTTGTGCTTTTTGGTATCTCTTTCTCATTCTTAAATTTCGCTTAGCTCGCGATTTTCTTCATACATTTCGCATTTCTATATGTATTGTATTGAATGACTTCCTATTCTGAGTTCATGAAATTGGAGTTTTCTTAACAAACGAGCCTAATGTAAAATGTGAGTTAAATCTGGTGGGAATCTACTTCCGTCTGGAGATTTCCAGTGCAAAATTTCCTCAAATCTGGTGAAACCAAGTCGAAAATTCGTTTTTTTCCCTCATCTGGAGCTCATAGAGAAAGATCATGAGGTTTTATACTATCTTTGTTTGCGAACGTAGAATCAAATCCCTAGAAAATCGAGTTTGATTCTGCGTATTCAAGTACATTTTCCTGTAAATTTCTAAGGTCTTTCTTGGATTTTTGCGTGGAAAGTTGGAATATGGGAATCTGAGAAAATGTTTACTGATTTCTATCAGAGATAATCAGAACAGATTATTCGTATTTAGCAGATTCAATGGATTAGTATCTCTGATCAATAGTTTCTTCTTTTTGCTTGAAAGGTGTAGTTTATATTTAGAATCTAAACCACAGAGCTGAATAGCGTTTGGTTACTAAAGAAATTGATTTTGTGCATTTGGAGTGTTTGTACAGGAAGATGAATCCTTCTCATAAGCGACCATTTGTCTTCACCGTTAGAAATTTCCCACCCGGTTGTGGAACTCTGACTCGGTTCAAATCTCCTGAGAAACGCATCAAGAAGACAAGAACAAGTGATCATGTTGCTGCTGCAGCTGCAGCTGAAGGAACTGTTCCTAAACAAGAACAAGAGTTAAAAAATCCTTATCAAGGCCATGTTTCTGCATCTCGGAAACCCATTGGAACTAGTTTTAAACAAGAAACAAAGTTCAAAACCCATGATCATGGTCAAGGAGCTTTATATCTCAGACAACAAGCAGAGGCTAAAAACTCTGTTCGTGATCCTTCTCGGGAGAAAGTGCTTGAGGTATTGCAATATTTCAAACAAGTGTTCAGACAATTGGAGCAAGAGAAAATGCGTGGCACTAGCGATTCATTGGACGGGACAAGCAGAATAGATAACAAAACGTTAGCTGTATTAGAGAAAATGGGGAAGCGAGTGAACACAGAGAAGCGGATTGGATCAGTTCCTGGGATCAAAGTTGGTGATGAGTTTCAGTACAAAACCGAACTCCGTGTTGTGGGGCTTCATTTCAAGCCAATGTGTGGGATAGATTACATGGAATACGGAGAAGTTAAGATGGCAACAAGCATAGTTGTATCGGAAGGATACGGTTACAATGATAAGTTTGATTCAGATTCTTTGGTATATACAGGGGAAGGAGGAAACGTGATAAGTAAGGATAAGAAAATGGAAGATCAGAGAATGGTAAGAGGGAATTTAGCATTGGCGAATAGTATGAGAAAGAAGCGTGAAGTGAGAGTGATTCGTGGGGAAGAAAGATGGGATCGAAAAGGGAAAAGATATGTGTATGATGGATTATATTTGGTTGATAGGTATTGGTTAGAGAAAGGAGTTAGTGGTAAGAGTGTTTACAAGTTTAAACTTTCTAGGATTCCTGGTCAACCTCCTTTGACTAAGTAATCAAATTAGTAAATGTAATGATTTGTAACTAATAAGGTAGGTTTGATGTGCCTCAAACATTTAATGGGTTAGTAAGAACTTAGAAGTACAATAAATTAAGTTGAGTTTTGATCCCTCTCTAGTATACCTGTTTTGTAGGTTTCTACCAGATTTTTGTCTCTAGTATTTTAATACTTGTGATTGATTAACTGTAAATCTCATTTACCAAATATTCAGATTTTTATCAAACCCGATAACATAACCAAACCAACGTTGAAATTTGGGGTAGAAGCGATGGAAAAAAATGGTCGCATGCATTATTAGAATATATGGTGTATAAATTAATATCAATCTAAATATTACCATAGGATCCAATGTTTACATAAATAGAATTAAGTACTATATTTTTTGTAAAACATCTAGTAATAACAAGCTTTTTCTTTCACTTAAATGGTATCAGCCGCATATCCTATTTTCAAAAACTTGTGATTTTTCTTTCGGCTTACTTCATCTTGACCACTGGAACCGACAACACCATCTCTGCAGTCCCTAATATCACANCACTTAAATGGTATCAGCCGCATATCCTATTTTCAAAAACTTGTGATTTTTCTTTCGGCTCTTCATTACTTCATCTTGACCACTGGAACCGACAACACCATCTCTGCAGTCCCTAATATCACAGATCCAGCTACACTTTTGCTTGCCATAAATCATCACCAAGCTATCCTCCAACAACTACTTTGCATGGAGCAAATATGTTACGCTTTTTCTTGAAGGACATGACCTGCATCCCGGTGAATTCTGTTAACACTGCTAATTCGGCTTATGTCTCATGGACACGGCAAGACTAGTTGATCTTCATTACTCTCCTTGGCGCTATAAGCGCTGCTCAACAATCATTTATAGAACTACACTTCAGCTACTCTCTAAGCCTAGGAGATTCTAGCCAACACCAACAACAAGCCAATAAGAGGACATATTGATAGGCTCATGATTTTAATCATAAATCTACACTGCAGAGGACAGGTCTCAGTAATATAAACTATGGTCAAATTCCACAGAGACCAGATTGTGCGGCTTTCGGTTAAACGTTGATTCTAGTTAAGACGATGTGAGTTATATAGCTCAGGCTTTTTCTCACTGGGCCGTCGCACTTCATGGGCTCAATAGCTATACCTGCAAAACGAAGCAGTCAGAGTTAGAATGGGCCATTAATTTTTCAAGCCCAAGACTGGAGTTTATATATCACCTGATTGTGTTTGTGAGGCCCATCATCAATTTGAGATCATCTTCTTCATTCTGTTTCGTAACAGAATCGCAACAGAGAGTATTGCAGTCGCCATTGGAGAAGCTGATTGAGGTGGTTCTTCTTCGTGCTTCAGAGTTCTTTGGCATCAGGTTATTGAGTCTATTGTCAATCTAGTCTTCTTATGTTGCTATGAGTAACCTAGGACACAATAACACAAAGTATTAAATTGCTAGGTTGATTTCTCATAAGCATAATCTTTGCAACAATCAGAACATATTCATAGTGAAATCTTGAAGAGGATAGTCTCTTTTCCAGATGTACCGAAAGGGAACTGGGTTAACAAATTCTCGAGTGTTCAAATTGCATTTATTTTGAGTTTCTTAAGAGGCAAGTTAAGTAACAAAACCTAACAAGTGGTATCATAGCATCAGGAACGTATCAGTTTAAGAACTCAAAGAAGAAGGCAGTATAATCCTTACGGATTCAAGAAACATTATTGCAAGCAGATTCAAGAAATCAGTTCTCGCAATTAAAGGTATAAAGATTAAGGTTGCAAACTTATCTTTATCATCTTGTGTGTGTTGCGTTTATTAGTCCTCTTCGTCTTGCATCAATATTGTTTCAAGTTCAAACAATGGGAGAAAACTCATTGGCATATACTCGAGTAGAAGTCGAAAAGTTCGATGGTACAGGTGATTTCGGGCTATGGAAAGTCAGAATGCTTTCGCATTTCAAAATGCTTGGCCTTAAGGAAATTCTATTTGATCAAGAAGTATCAAGTTCATCTCCTTCTGAAACAGATAAAGATAAAAATCAAGGTGAGCCATCAATTTCAAAATCTAAGGAACGAGATCCCATCAAATTAGAAAAATCAGAAAAGGCCATGAGTGTGATAATACCTAATATCAGTGATCAGGTATTGAGGAAGGTGATACATTGTACTACAGTCGCATCTATGTGGAGCACTTTAAATATGCTCTATATGGAAAGTACATTGCCAAACAGGATCTATCTACAATTGATATTCTATATATTCAAAATGAATGATTCAAGATCCATTGACCAGAATATAGAGGAGTTTCTCAATCTTGTTACAGACCTGAGAAATGCAGGAATTGAAATTTCAGAAGAAGTTCAGGCTATTCTACTCTTAAGTTCCTTACCATCAAGGTTCGTTCACTTGAAAGAGACCTTGAAGTATGGCAAAGAAACATTAAGCCTAAGAGAAGTTGCTGCTTCCGAAAAATCAAAGGAAAGAGAGCTCATGGAAAGTGAAAAAGGAAGTAAAAGTCAAGCAGGGGGCTTGTGTGTTGGTAATAAAGGAAGATCGGAATCTAGAGACGATCAAAATGGCAAGAAAAAGGGTAAAAGCAAAATCCAAAGTAAATCAAAGTCCAAATTCAATAAGAAAAGTAAAGGATGCTTTGTTTGCAGCAAAGATGAGCACTGGAAAAAGGACTGTCCAGAGAGGAAAAATAAGGAAAGCAAGCCATCTGCGAATCTAGTTACCAAAGAACCATTAGTTCTCACAGCAAGTTTTCAAAATGCTGAGAATGATTGGGTCTTAGATTCTGGTTGCAGTTTTCATATTACTCCAAATAAGGACCTACTGTTTGATCTAGAGGAGTTCAAAGGTGGAAAGGTTCTAATGGGAAATAATACATTTTGTGAGATTCATAGCACAGGAAAGATCAGAATTGATAATCCAGATGGATCGTGTTATTTTGACAGATGTTAAGTTCATGCCTACAATGGGTAGAAACTTAATTTCTTATGGTTGCCTTGAAAAGGCAGGGTGCATATATGAAGGACAAGATTTTAAGATTCAGTTCTACAAGAAATCAAGTGGCCATAAAGTTTTAGCATGAATTTTCAGAGATGGATTGTATTATTTGGAAGGTTCAATTTCAATATCAGAATCAAACTCTGCTAAGAAAGTTTCAGATAATGCAAGAAAGTGGCATTCTAGACTCGATCACATGATGCAAAGGAATATGAATGTTCTAGCTAAAGATGGTTATTTGACAGATAATGGTGTAAAAGATTTGGAGTTTTGTGAAGTGTGTGTTCTAGGAAAATCTCACAAACAGAGTTACAAGAAAGGAACACATTCCTCTACTGAAGTATCACAATACGTGCATTCAGACTTATGGGGAGCTCCAAGTATTACACCAAGTCTATCAGGAATGCAATACTTCATTTCATTCATTGATGATTTCTCAAGAAAAGTCTGGATTTATTTCCTAAGGACCAAAGATGAAGCCTATTAGAAGTTTGTTGATTGGAAGAATTTGGTTGAAAACCAAACAAGCAAAAAGTTGAGATGTTTAAGAACAGATAATGGATTGGAATATTGTAATAACATATTTGAGACGTTATGTAGAGAATCAAGAATTAAACGTCATAGAACGTGCACCTATACTCCATAGCAGAATGGGGTATCAGAAAGAATGAACAGAACGATTATGAATAAAGTTAGGTGTATGCTGACAGAGAGTGGTTTTGAAGAGAAGTTTTGGGCAGAAGCTGCTTCAACAGCAGTCTACCTGATTAACAGATCTCCTAGTTCAGCTATTGGTTTTAAATTACCCGAAGAATTGTGGTTAGGATCAAAACCAAAGTTAAACCATCTAAGAAGATTCAGTTGTGCTGCATTCGTTCACATGGTTCAGTCTAAAACTAGTCCAAGAGCAGTTAAAGGTTACTTCATGGTATATCCTCAAGGCACTAAAGGTTTCAGAGTTTGGGTTCCAGAACATAATCAGTGTGTTGTTAGCAGGAATGTGATCTTTCATGAAGAAGAAGTGTATAAGGATAATTCAGAGTTGACAGTAGATTCAGAGGAAGTAAGAGCTGAAGATCATAATGTTACTAAAGGAAAAATAGTCACTTTTGATTCAGTTCTGATTAAGGGACCTTCTATTGTTGTTACTGAAAAAGACTCAGCTTCAGGTGGAGCTCATCAGAATTTTGAAGAAGGAAGTTCAAATTCAGGTGGAGGTAATTCAGGAACTGTTGGAGTTCAGAATGATCAATTTGAATTAGAGTCAGAATCAGAACATGGAAATGAAACAATTCAAGAAGGGGAAGACGTAGATAACTATATGCTTGCTAGAGACATAGTTAGAAGAGAAAGAAAGGCTCCTTCAATATTTGATGATTTTGATATCGTGTCCTATACTCTATCCGCAACAGAAGATGTAGAGATTGATGAACCAGGCTCTTATGCAAAATCTATGAGGAGTGAAAGCAATAATGAGTGGAAGATAGCATGTGTGGAAGAAATGGATTCATTAACAAGAAATCAGACGTGGCATATTGTAGACAAACCAAACAAGAAGAGAGTTATAGGATGCAGATGGGTATTCAAGAGAAAGCAAGGTATTCCAGGCATAGAACAACCTAGGTTCAAATCTAGATTGATGGCTAAAGGATTTTCTCAAGTTAAGGGAATATATTATACAGAGGTATTTGCCCATGTAGTGAAACATGTATCCATACGGATAATGTTATCACTAGTAGCCAATCAAGATTTAGATCTTGACCAATTGGACGTGAAAACTGCATTCCTAAATGGGACTCTAGATAAGGAAATCTACATGGAACAACCAGAAAGATTCAAAGTGAAAAGTCAGAAAGATAAAGTATGTTTGCTTAAAAGATCACTCTATGGCCTAAAACAGTCACCTAGGCAGTGGAATAAGAGATTTGATTGTTTTATGAAAGAACATAAATTCAGACAGAGTCAGTATGATCCATGCGTGTATATCAAGGGTTCAAGAATTCAAGAAGTGATCTATTAACTGATATATGTTGATGATATGTTAGTGGCATCTAAAGATTCAGCTGGTATTTAGAAACTTAAGACAAGTTTGATGAAAGAGTTTGAAATGAAAGACCTAGGAGCTGCTACAAGAATCTTAGGAATGGACATTATCAGNGGGAATGGACACTATCAGAGATAGAAAGAAATGAGTGTTAAAACTTTCACAAGGAAAATATTTGGAAAAATTTTTAAAAGCATTCAATATGTTTGACTGTAAACCAGTGTTTACTCCACTTGGCTTACAGTTCAAACTTAAAAGTCTGAGTGAAGCAGACTTAAAAGTCTGAGTGAAGCAGACTTGAAAGTTGAGTCAAGGTTAATGTCAGAGGTCCCTTATGCTAGCACAGTGGGAAGCCTCATGTATGCAATGGTTGGTTCTCAACCAGACCTTGCACACTCAGTTGGTGTGGTTAGCAGGTTTATGAGTAAACCTGATCGTGATCATTGGAGTGCAGTTAAGTGGATTTTAAGGTATCTTAAAGGTACAAGTTGACATATACTAAAGTTTCAGAGTTCAAAGTTGAGGGGTTTTGTGATTCAAATTATGCTACAGATTTAGACAGAAGAAGGTCAATTACTGGTTATATTTTTCAAGTTGGAGGCAATACAGTTAGTTGGAGATCAGGTCTCCAACAGGTAGTTGCTCTCTCAACCAGAGAGGCTGAATATATGGCTTTGGGTGAGTCAGTTAAAGAAGCAATTTGGTTAAAAGGCATAGTTGAAGATTTGGGTTTTATTCAAAGTAAGACTAAAGTTCATTGCGATTCACATAGTGAAATTTACTTAGCTAAAAACAGAGGTTTTCACGAAAGAACGAAACATATAGCAGTTAAGTGGCATTTTATCAGAGATGAAATCACAGATGGAATTATTGAAGTGGTCAAAATTCATACAAGCCAAAACCCAATAGATCTATTGACTAAGAACTTACCTGGAAAGCCCTTTGAGAATGGGCTACTTACCCTGAAGGTTGTTGATTGAGGTATCGGCTCTGTCTGCTTGGTAATTCTTTTCGATTCCTCACCTTGCAGACACAAAAGAGCAAGTTGGGGTCAGTTTAGATCTCAACATGATTTATCAGAATCGTAAACATGCATATTTTTCAACAGTTATAAAGTTTCAAGATCATATCTATAAGTTTCAGTCACATGTAGAAGCAGAAAAGGTTTTACCTTTGTGGTTTAGTGTGGTTCTTCAGTCTCAGTTCTTCAGATCCGTGTTTTCTTTGTTGATATCTTCAGTTTGTTCATCTGGGTATTTGAGATATTGCTCCAGAAGGGTTGTTCTCGACATGCATGCAAATAAAACGGCCAGTAAGAGTTTTTTACAAGAAGTCGGAAAGTAAGAATCAGTTTGGGTATAATTTTACCTTAGTTGTTTGTTGTTCTTCGAAGATCCAGAAGTTTCTATCTGATCTACCTGCAAAGGGTATGTCGGTTGACAAAGAAGAAGAAGATAGAAATTCAATAAATAAAGAGAATCATAAGATTTAAAAGAAGACGAAGAGGTTTAAGGAGCTTACCGGNAGATAGAAATTCAGTAAATAAAGAGAATCATAAGATTTAAAAGAAGACGAAGAGGTTTAAGGAGCTTACCGGTTTGAGTCTTGAATCAGTCGGCGTTATCAGAGGTTGTAAGTCGTCTAGTTGTGTTGTTTAGTCGGAGCAAAAGTTGGTTCAGGTGAGCGGTCATCAAAGAAACCATTGAAGAGGTTGTTCAAGATTTCATAGAGAAGGAGAGAAGATGAAAGGTTAGTCGGCGTTTAGGGTTGAGAAAATGAGCTAAAGTGGAAAATTGTGAGTTATATAGCTCTGGCTTTTTCTCACTGGGCCGTCGCACTTAATGGGCTCAATAGCTATACCTGCAAAACGAAGAAATCATAGTTAGAATGGGCCATTAATTTTTCAAGCCCAAGACTGAAGTTTATATATCACCCGATTGTGTTTGCGAGGCCCATCATCATTTTGAGATCATCTTCTTCATTCTGTTTCATAACAGAATCGCAACATAGAGAGTATTGCAGTCGCCATTGGAGAAGCTGATTGAGGTGGTTCTTCTTCGTGCTTTAGAGTTCTTTGGCATCAGGTTATTGAGTCGGTTGTCAATCTAGTCTTCTTGTGTTGGTCTGAGTAACCTAGGACACAATAACACAAAGTATTAGATTGCTAGGTTGATTTCTCATAAGCATAATCTCTGTAACAATCAGAACATATTCATAGTGAAATCTTGAAGAGGACAGTCTCTTCCCCAGATCTACCGAAAGGGAACTGGGTTAACAAATTCTCGAGTGTTCAAATTGCATTTATTTTGAGTTTCTTAAGACGCAAGTTAAGTAACAAAACCTAACCTACGATAATTAAAAGGTTGTTTTATTTTGAGCGATTGTGAATAAAAGTAGTAAATTAAAACGGTTGTAATTTAATTAAAGAAAGCGTCAGGCGTTAGGGAATTTCACATGTATTCAGGTTTGAAACTCAGGTTAACATGCATGATTTAATATTGAAAATAGTTCTCAACATGAAAGATATAATTAGATTAATGTCCTCTCGGAGTATTAAGCTCTATGTTTGAATCATCATATACAAACTCTCGCATGTCCNTAGTTTCTTAAGACGCAAGTTAAGTAACAAAACCTAACCTACGATAATTAAAAGGTTTTTTTATTTTGATCGATTGTGAATAAAAGTAGTAAATTAAAACGGTTGTAATTTAATTAAAGAAAGCGTCAGGCGTTAGGGAATTTCACATGTATTCAAGTTTGAAACTCAGGTTAACATGCATGATTTAATATTGAAAATAGTTCTCAACATGAAAGATATAATTAGATTAATCTCCTCTCGGAGTATTAAGCTCTATGTTTGAATCATCATATACAAACTCTCGCATGTCCAATAATTCAATCAAGCATTAAGTTCATATTCAATTGTTCATAGATATTGAAGGCAACACTCTCCCTAAGAAATAACATCTACTCATCTAGACTATATCAGATCTCTAAACAAAATCTCTTTGCGTTTATCAATCTAATATCAATGAAATGTGATCATTATATTCAAGCATTAAGAACAAATCTAGACTAAGAACCTAACAGATCCAATCCATTATGTTAAACCCTAACTAACAAACCTGATTTTCTGAGAAACCCTAAAACCTAACAAGCGAACTACTCAGACATAGCTAAGTTAACACAAAGCATATTCAAAGGAACACGTATTCAAAAACCAGTTGTATAAAAATAAAAGACAGCGTTTAGAAATCTTCTCCAAAACACAAGGATGAGATTCGTCTCTCTGTAAAAGCTCTGGAAATAAAATAAGCGACAATGAAAATAAACCTAAGCCTAAGGCTTTTATAGTTCTAAAAATAAGGAAAATAAACTAAAACCAATAAGAAAAAAATATTGATAGGTATTGAGGACATAATTGTAAGTTTGGAAGATTTTTAGTGATTCTCGGGTGAAGGGATCGATCGATCTCTTTTCACGTAAGTTTCCAGGAACGTTGGATCGATCGATCCCTTTCTGGATCGATCGACTTCTTTTTTTAGTTTTTGCACATACTTCTTCTGCGAGAGAACTTGAACATTCTTCAGTAAAATTGCCATAACTTTTGATTGAACCAATGGATTGACTTCAAACCACTTCTATATGAAAGCTAACTCACGTAGCTATCTTTTGTAAAAGTTTAAGCTTCATCCATCCATGATAACATCTTAAAATATTGGTAAACTTCTAACCCTTCTGCTGGATTCTGCATCTGCATATGCCAATTTGCATCGAAAACGTCATGAATACCTAAAATCATGAAAATATGCCAAAATACAAGGAAACATATCGGATAATGCCAAATAGCAAGTATATATATCCACTATAAAGCATTAAAACCTAGTAATATCACATATCAAAAAATTAAAAGACCTATTGAAGAAATCCACAAAGGTACCATATCCATAAATGAATACCTCCGGTTAATGAAATCAAAATCTGATCAGTTGGCACTTCTGGGAAGCCCATCGACCATGAGGATCTTGTGGAGCACATACTCAATGGTCTTCCTGATGAGTACAAAATAATTGTTGATGCTATTAATAATCGTGACATTGCCATCTCGTTCCCAGAGCTTCATGAAAAGCTATTGAACTGAGAGGTTCTCCAGTGCAGCACTGCCTCCGAAAACATCTTTCCTCTCACTACCAATGTTGTGACCTTCAAGCCTCATCAAAATTGGCACCACAACTCCATATCTCAATCAAATAACAACTACTCACAATATCGTGACAATACTCAAGCTCATAATCAAGACTACAACCAGACACATTACCGTGACACCAAAAACCACTCTAGTCACCAATTCGCTAAACCCCATCTGGTTAAATGTCAAGCCTATGGTACTCAAGGAAATAGTGTCCATCACTATCCTTAATTCAAGCACATGGAAAAACAATCACATTTTCCAAATCAATCAACCTGGCAACCTAGGGTTAATGTTGCATCCTATTCTCCTGATAAATCTTCATGGTACCTAGATAACGGAACATATAATCATATTGATTCTGATCTTCAAAATCTTTCCCTTCACTCACCATATCAAGGTCGAGATGATGTTGTTGTCAGGAATGGGTCTTCTCTCGGCATAAATCATATGGATTTTGTATCTTTACCCTCTCCCTTTCATACTTTTTCACATAAGAATGTCTTATGTGTTCCTACCATGACCAAAATTTTTAATTTATGTATATTAGTTCTATGGGGACAATAATGTTTCAATTACTTTTGATTTGTTCATGTTTCAAGTGTAGGATCTCGTAACGGGAACTCAACTCAATACCGAGAAAATTAAAGATGGGATCTATGCAAGGCCAAGCTTTTCACCTCCATTTAATCGTTTTCAAGTTGTTTCATGTACTAAAACATCTACTCTTGATTGGCACTATCGTTTAGGCCACCCTAATTTTGTTGTTTTGCATAAAACAAATTCTCAATTTTCTTTGTATGGAATAAAAGTTTAGGTGTTTTAGTTTTCAACTCTTGTTCTACAACAAAAAAATTACAAACTTCATTTAAGTACTTCTACTCTTAAATCCACACTTCAAATTATTTTCTCCGATGTGTGGACATCACCGACTTTATCTTCAAATGGATACAAATACTATCTAATAATTGTTGATCATTATACAAGATACACATGGTTTTACCTTTTAAAACACAAATCTGATGTTGCTGAGATTGTTAAACAGTTTAAGGCTTTAGTCGAAAACCAATTTCAAACTCGCATAACCACTTTTTATACGAATAACGGTGGTGAATTCATGGTTTTAAAATCATTTTTATCATCCAATGTAATTTCACATCACACTTAACCACCTCACACCCTAGAACACAATGGTATTTCTGAAAGAAAACATCGACATATTTTAGAAACGGGCTTAACCCTTCTTTCTCATGCTATGATTCCGGTTACATTTTGGCCATATGCCTTTGCAACTGCCACATATCTTATTAATCGTTTACCATCGACTTCCTTATAGTTTAATCTTCTTTTCAATATCTATTTCAAAAAGAACCATTATTCAAAATTACACATCTTTGGTTGTTTATGCTATTAGTGTTTAAGACTTAACGCATCAAAAAACTTGATATGCGTTCCACACCATGTATGTTTTTCGGATACTATTATAAATATGACATAAAATATTAAAGAGCCCAATAGAATTGGCTAAAAGGGTGATCAGTCGGGATGTGAGAAAGGTGTAAAAGGCTTCAAGTTATGGGATCCTGAGGCAAGGAAAAGGGTGATCAGTCGGGATGTGAGAAAGGTGTAAAAGGCTTCAAGTTATGGGATCCTGAGGCAAGGAAAAGGGTGATCAGTCGGGATGTGAGAAAGGTGTAAAAGGCTTCAAGTTATGGGATCCTGAGGCAAGGAAAAGGGTGATCAGTCGGGATGTGAGAAAGGTGTAAAAGGCTTCAAGTTATGGGATCCTGAGGCAAGGAAAAGGGTGATCAGTCGGGATGTGAGAAAGGTGTAAAAGGCTTCAAGTTATGGGATCCTGAGGCAAGGAAAAGGGTGATCAGTCGGGATGTGGTCTTTGATGAGCAACTGATGGTTCAACAAGCGAGATCATAACATCCGAAAGTAACTATTGAGACTGACACAACGTTTCAGAGAAGCCACAGGAAGAAACGGCAGCAAGTAGTGATGAGCAAAAAGAAGAAGACAAAGTTACAGAGGAGAGAACAGTTTCAGAAAGACCAAAACATGTGATCAAGCCTCCTGTAAGACTCGGTTTTGAAGACATGGTTAACTACGCTTTAGTAGTTGGCACATATGATCCTTCAACTTACAATGAAGCTATAACTAGTTCAGAGAAGGAAGAACGGATCAGTGCCATGACTGAAGAAAACGTTAGCTTGGAGAAGAACCATACATGGGATCTTGTGCCTTTACCAAAAGGCAAGAAGAAATTGATGGAAACTAGTTCTCCCATATTCTTGTTGGTGTATGTTGATGACTTGCTCATTGCTGAAAACAATATAAAGAATATTGAAGAATTGAAAGGGCTATCGGGAAGAGAATTTGAAATGAAGGATCTAGGAGCTGCAAAGAAGATCCTTGGAATGGAGATTCGCAAAGATAGAAACTCTAAGATATTATGGCTTTCTCAAAAGAGCTACATTGAAAAGGTGATGGAAAAAATTGACATGAAAAACGCCAAGATTGTGTCTACACCTTTAGCGATCCACTTCAGACTTTCAACTTCTCAATGTCCTAAGTCTGATGAAGAAATCAGAGATATGGTGAAAGTTCATTATGTTAGCGCAGTTGGCTGTTTGATGTATGATATGGTTTGCACTAGACCAGATTTGGCACAAGTTATTAGTC
>OVBE01007498.1:0-18411 GCA_900406425.1 Iberis pinnata
TATATGTAATATAATATTTAAACTGAAATTCCTTATGTTTTTATATTTTCAAGAAGATTATATTTATCTTATGTTCTTTTTAATACTCAATCTTTTTATATTAAATGTTAATTTGTTAAACTGAAATTAAACTAATGATTTTGATTACATTAACTTAGAAACATTAACTAGTTTATTATTAAAGAAAATCAGAGGGAGTTCGTGTGAGATTACGAGGCGTGTAATGATGTCTTATTACGTTACCGAGGTAAGAATAAATCAGCATTTATGTATCGTACAATAGTCTTTAAAGTATCCTTTTACACTTCATCCATAAAGAGTAACTCGGTTGTAAATAAACCGAGCTCTCAGCCATAACAAAACCAGAATTTAGACGTACACAAAAACATTCAAACCCATAATATGTTTTACATCAGATAAGTTTTCACATAAAATGAAGAGTTGAATAAAATTTTCAACTGTTTAATCTCTCCAATGCATATGTTGAATAAAAAATAAGATAAGATGGCATTCAATAGTTGAAAAGATTTGACCTAGTTAAATTAGAAAAATTGGTTACATAATGACACTTTTCATCATGGGAATGGTTGCGAAAATTTAAATATTTGTTATATAAAAATAATGTTAGGTGTTGGGTTTCTATTGGCTTTTGAGTTTCTTGATATTTTTCGTTCCATCCAAATTATTTGTGCTCAATTATTTTTTAATACATAATTTTTTATATTTATAAATTCTATATCAAAAATTCATAATTTTTTCCTTCTATAATTAGAAACTTGTTTCATTTGATTTGGACACAAAAAAATATCAATTGATCCCAAAAATAATAGAAATATATATCTTATGTTTGTTATTTGAAACAATTATTTAAAAATAAAAATAAAAATAAAAATTGTTTGAAAATATTTTATTTCATTTTAATTGTGTTACTTAATTGTAATTAATTATTGTTAATATTTAATCATAATATTAGAAATGTAAAAATTATAAAATAAAAATGGTGGGGTTGTTGAATTTTATTAAACAAGATCATTTTTTTGTTGAGTAGATGTTGAATTAATAAGTGGAGGAGAGAGAAGATGATATGGAAGAATAAAAGTGAGAAAAAGGTGTTGAATAAATTTTACCACTGTACATACTTTACGGAGGTAAAACAAATTGAAGATGTGAGAATACGAGAAAAGGAAAAAAACTTTTTAAACCTCGAAAGAATAACAATGTCTCAAAGCTCAATCTCATCGATAGTGGAATTCAAGAACGAGAATGGAGTGATGTGCAACTGTAACTGGCCAACAAAGATTCTCCAAGCCTAGACTGACGATAACATGGCCAGAAGGTTCTACACATGTCAAGGACGAAAAATCACAACCAGGTATGATACTTGTAACTTCTTTCTTTGGTATGATGTTTAGAACCCAAGTGGGTGGCATCATGTAACATTAACTGTAGCAAGAAATGTTATACGTCAACAAAAAGAGGATATTAGGAATCTGAGAGATAAATTTAGGGCTCTTGAGGCTATAAATTTGGAAGAGTGTGCATTGCTAAACAGAGAAGTTCTACTACTCAAGGAAGGAAGTGAAGTATACCGCAATATGCTCATAACTTCGACTGTTGGGATTGCAATTGTGGTGGGGATAATCATGCTCATAACTTCGACTGTTCATGTTTATGTGTAGACTAATTTCAGTTGAATGAAATTGTTATTTTGTTGTTGTCTACCATCGAGCAAAACTGATAAAATCATGCTATCAAAGACATACTTCACATCACTCATATCTTCCTGTATGCTATGATATCAAGCCCAATACTCTCGCTCTCTATTTATTTATTTGTTTCTCTCTTACTTTGCCTACAAAATCACAATCTCTCTCTTAATATTCGTCTTTCGATTTCTTTTTTCCTCACAAACACTACGCATGCAAGAGATATCCATTAGAAGAAATTCTTATGGGCATGAGACTTATGCCTTCCTCCCGCCAAAGGGTACCAAATCTCCAACTGTTGATTGTAACCTTGCCTGCTTATCCTATGCAACCACCAAAGGGGCACCAGAAAGACGGCTTGCTATGCACTACCGTATTCAATATCGCTCCGAATGGTAGCTACAAATTAAAGATTCCATATGTTTTTGAAGCAAACAAGAAGATTTGACTCATATACTGATTGTTGAAGTAGAACAGATTTTGACTTAAGACTATAAATCTCACATGTTCACTTGAGATCAACATGTAAGTATCTGAACAACTTGATTGTTTATAATATGTACAAGTTGACCTGAAGTGTACATGTAAGGTTAATAATTTTACGTCAAAATCCGTTCTACTTCAACAATCTATATGCGAGTCATCTTCAGACTTAATCTCATTACCTAACTGCTAATTTAAGTACCAGAAGTAATTTAGTTATGTACATTTGGATTATCTATATATATATAATCATATTTTCTTCTTATAGTAGTCATGTATTGTAATAATAACTTAGCGTTTATGTAATTGCAAGTTTCATAATAATTATTGTTACTAATCACTCGTAAGTAGTAACACAAACATTAACATCATTAACTTTGCCGTATTGAGACAAAACTCAACCATAATTTATAACCATGAATAAAAATCTGCCGTAAAGTAAACATCATTCTGTCATAAACACAACTCATTCGTATATGAAAAATAACTCGGTCGTTAAGTAAAAGACATACACAAAGGAAAACGAAGCTTTGGGTAAGATAACTAAGCAGTAACGTTTGTCTTAAAATTTTATAACTCAGTCATCCAATTAAAAATAACTTAGTTGTATTGTATAATGCGACTTAAGACACTAATAATAACCCAGCCAACTGATAAAAAATAACTTTGTTGCTACATATCTTAGACGTGTAAAATACGGTTGAACATTAATATCGAGAAATTTTTATAATCGAGGCAAATGATGCTTATTTTTTAACTATGATATGATATTACTTTACTGACGTGAACCCCTATGTGGGAATGCGAAAAATTGTGATAAAAATATATGACTTTGACGCGACGATTCTCCCTCTCTCTATTGAAAACTAAAAAAATCTTTCTTTAACATTTTTTTAGGAAGAAACAGAGTGACTACGTTTTATATTGTCTCTCATTTTGAAAACACCAAAACTAGTACGTTTTATATTCTTCAAAATTTTCTGCATAAATCTCTTTACAATGGCTAGGTCCTAGACAATGTCTTCTCATGTCTCAATAAGATCTCTATCTTGTGAACCAATTTATACGCACAAAATTACTCTCAGAGTTGGGTATCAGTATGAATTCGTGATGAGTGTTCATACACGTATGAATAAGTTAATTGATAAGTATTCTAAATTGACAAATGTAGATTCTGACATGGTTTTCTTCCTATACGACAAAAAGGTACTCACACCTACGACTACTCCTATTTCGGTTATTTCACTCGCTTTTTATTTAATAAATTTATTTGAATCCATTATATCCGGAATTAACATTGTGATGTTTTAAATTTCTTTTTTAGTTAATGATGGAAGATGGTGACGAGATTTATGTGGTCTTCAAATAGTTTGATGGTGGTATATATGTTTGATTGTTAAGTTTTTATCTGAATATTTTATTCTATTTTTTAGGATTTGCTATTTGTATTTTAATTTAGTTCTAGCTATTTAGAATTCATAATTCTAGTATTTTATGAAAACTCTTAAAGTTATAACCACGATTATAACTCATTTGTAATTAATCATAACTCAGTCGGAAAGTAAAGAACATAACTCAAAAATACCCAAAGAAAAACAAGACCTTTAGTAAGATAACTCAGCCATAATGTTTGTTTATTACTGTATGAGAAACTTTTAATAACCCAGCCGAATGATAAATAATAACTTAACTGTTATATATATTACCCTCTAAAATAAGGCTGAGCACGAAAACATTAGTCTATTGGGCCTGCTAAGTTTTTTGTCATTTAAAGTAGTGTCTCTCTCTATTTTTTTCTCTGTTTCTCTCTTACTTTTCTCACAAATTCACAATCTATTTCTTAATTTTTCTTCCTCGATTTTGATTTTTTTTCACAAATAGTCTGCATGCCAGTCATATCCATTAGAACAAAATTCTTCTAGGAATGAGACTTATGCTTCCTCTTACTTATTCTATGCAACCACCAAAGAGGCACCAAATCTTCAACTTTTGAATGCACTATCATATTCAATGTTACTCTATGTTTTTACTTCTTATAGTATTCATGTGTTGAAATAATAACTTAAGCTCTTTCTTGAAGTAGAACAAGGGATTGTGACTTAAGACTGTAAACCTCACATGCAAACTTGAGGCCAACTTGGAAGTTTTTAAACAACTTGATTGTTCATCACTTAAAATCTGACTTGAAGTGAGTATGTAAGGTTTATTGTCTTAAGTCACAATCCTTTGTTCTGATTCAATAAAGCAGTATCTGAGTAATCTTCAGATTTAATCTCATTAACCTACTGTTAATTTACTTCTTACAATAGTCATGTATTGTAATAATAACTTTGTGTTTATGTAATGGGAAGTTTCACAATAATAATTGTTACTACACACTCGTAAGTCGTAACACAAACATTAAGAGATATCCATTATACGTCAATGAAAAGAGGATATTAAGAATCTGAGAGATAAAGTTAGGGCTATTGAGGCAGTAAATTTGGAAGAGTGTGCATTGCTAAACGGCGAATTTCTGGTACTCAAGGAAGAAAGTGAAGTATAACGTAATATGTTCAAAACTTCGACTGTCGGGATTTCAATTGTGGTGGGAATAATCAGGTTTAAGTGATAGTTGTTTATGGGATTTAATAATGTTGAAGAAAAGTTTCTTTTTTGTGTAGAGCATTTTTTGGTTTGGTTTGTTGTTCTCATGTGTTCATGTTTATGTGTAGACTAATTTCAGTTGAATGAAGTTGTTATTTTGTTGTTGTCTACCATTGAGTAAAACTGATATGCTCATGCTATCAAAGACATACTTCTCATCACTCATATCTTCCGTCATGTTATGATTTCAAGCCCAATACTCTTTGTCTCTCTCTCTCTGTTTATTTCTCTGTTTCTCTCTTACTTTTCCTACAAAATCACAATCTCTATCTTAATTTTTTTCTTTTGATTTCTATTTTCCTCACAAACACTATGCATGCAAGAGATATCCATTAGAAGAAATTCTTCTAGACAAGAGACTTATGCTTCCCTCCCGCCGAAGGGGCACCAAATCTCCAACTATTGAATGTAACTTTGCCAACTTATCCTATGCAACCAACACAGGGGCACGAGAAAGACGGCTTGTTATGCACTATCATATTCAATATCACCCTGAATAGTAGCTACAAAGTAAAGGTTGCATTTATTTTTGAAGAAAATGAGAAGATTTGACTTAGATACTAATTGTTGAAGTAGAACGGATTTTGACTTAAGACTATAAACCTCACATGTTTACTTGAGGTCAACATGTAAGTCTCTGAATAACTTGATTGTTTATAACACATACTTGAGGTCAACATGTAAGTCTCAGACTTAATTTCATTATCCTACTGCTAATTTAAGTACCATATGTAATTTAGTTATGTACATCTAGATTATCTAAATATATCCTCATATTTTCTTCTTGCAGTAGTCATGTATTGTAGTAATAACTTAGCATTTATGTAATGGAAATTTGATAATAATAATTGTTAATAATCACTCGTAAGTCGTAACACAAACATTAACATCAATAACTCCGCCGTATTGAGACATAACTCAGCCATAAATTATAACCACGAAGAAAAATCCGCCGTCAAGTGAACATAACTTTGTCGTAAACATAACTCAGCCGTGTATGAAAAATAACTCAGTCGTTAAGTAAGAGATCTACACAAAGGAAAATGAAGCTTTGAGTAAGATAACTAAGTCGTAACGTACATCTTAAAATTTTATAACTCAGTCAAATAACTCAGTCGTATTGCATAATGCTACCTAAGACACTAATAATAACCCAGCCTAATGATAAACAATAACTTAGTCGCTACATATCTTAAACCTGTAAAATACGACTGAGCACTAATATCGCGAAATTTTTTTAACCAAGGTAAATAATGCTTATTACGCAGCTATGTTGTGATATTAATTTACCGACGTCAACCCTTATGCGGGAATACGAAAAACTGTAATAAAAATATACGACTTTGACGCGACGATTGTCCTTCTCTCTATTGAAAACTAAAAAACTCTTTCTTTAAAAGTATATTTAAAAGAAACAGAGGGACTACATTTTACATTGTCTCTCACTTTGAAAACACCAAAACTAGTACGTTTTATATTCTTCACAATTTTTGGAATAATTCTCTTTACAATGGCAAGGTCCTAGACAGCGTCTTCTCATGTCTCAACATGATCTCTATCTCGTGAACCAATTTAAACAAAAAAAAAAATTACTCTTAGAGTTGGGTATTAGTATGAATTCTTGATGAGTGTTCATACACATATGAAGAAGTTAATCGATAAGTGTTGTAAATTAACAAATGTAGATTCTGACATGGTTCGCTTCCTATATGACAACAAGCGACTCAGACCTACAAATACTTATCTTTTGGTTATTTCGCTCACTTTATATTTAATACATTTATTTAAATTCATTATATTCGGAATTAATATTCTGATGATTTAAATTTTCTTTTTTAGTTAATGATGGAAGATGGCGACGAGATTTATGTGGTCTTCAAATAGTTTGATGGTGGTCTGTATGTTTGATTGTTTGGTTGTTATGTGGATATTTTATTCATTTTTTTATCATTTTATTTGTATTTTAGTTTCGTTATAGGTATTTAGAATTCATAATTCTAGTATTTTATGCAAACTCTTAAAGTTATGACCACAATTATAACTCATTCATAAATTAATCATAACTCAGACAGAAATTATAGAAAATAAGGCAAAATTACCCAAATATAAACAAGACCTTTAGTAAGATAACTGAGCCATAACGTTCGTTTATTATTGTATGAGAAAATTTTGATAACCCCACGAATGATAAATAATAACTCAACCATTATATATATTATCCTTTAAAATACGGTTAAGCACGAAAAATATCGTCTATTATGCGTGTTACATTTTTCTGTAATTTAAAGTAGTCTCTTTCTCTATTTATTTCTATGGTTCTCTCTTACTTTTCTCACAAATTCACAATCTCTCTCCTTATTTGTCTTTCTCGATTTTGATTTTTCTCGCAAATAGTACTCATGCCAGACATATCCATTAGAACAAAATCTCCAACTTTTGAATGCACTATCATATTTAATGTCACTCTACGTTTTTACTTCTTACAGTATTCATGTGTCGTAATAATAACTCAAGCTCTTTGTTGAAGTAAAACAAGGGATTGTGACTTAAGACTATAAACCTCACATGAAAACTTGAGGCCAACTTGGAAGTTTTGAAACAATTTGATTGTTCACCACTTACAAGTTGACTTGAAGTGAGCATGTAAGGTTTATAGTCTTAAGTGACAATCCCTTATTATGATTCAATAAAACAGTATTTGAGTAATCTTCAGACTTAATCTCATTATCCTACTGTTAATTTACTTCTTTTAGTAGTCATATTGTAATAATATCTTTGTGTTTATGTAATGGGAAGTTTCATAATAATAATTGTTACTACTTACTCGCAAGTCGTAACACAAACATTAAAATCAATAACTACGCCGTAATAAAACAAAACTCAGCTATATATTATAACAAGGAAGAAAACTCCGTGATATAGTAAAAAAAATTCAGTCTTAAACATAACTTACTCGTAAACATAACTCAGTCGTATTGGAAAAATAAGTAAGTCGTAAAGTGAAGACAAAAAAACCCAGCATTAAGTAAACAATAATCAGCTTGATTTAACTCAGCCGTATCATGTACTTTAAATATTATAACTCAGACATTCAATAAAAATAACTTAGCCGTATCGTTTCTAACTCTATAAGACAATAATAATAACACAGCCGAATGATAAACAATAACTTAGTCGTTTCATATATTGGTCGTGTAACCAAGGAAAATGATGTCTTACTACGCAACTATGATGGGATAATACGTTTATGAGGTCAAACCCTATACTTATTACGCAATTATTTTGTCACATATTATGTCATAGTATTAGGCATCTATGACGTGACGATTAAATCAGTCTCTCTCTTTGCCGCGGCTAAAGATTTCTTATTACGCAACTATAATGTGAGTTACGAGGTGTAATGATGTATTATTACGTTAGGAAAAAAAATTGAAGAGGCGAGATTACAAAAAATTGTCCATCTTTGATTAATATTCAATTTATTTGACATAGCTAAATCATTCAAATATGTAAATCGGCCGTCCAAAGTAACTCAGCCATATTGAAATCAGAACTCAGCATTCCTATACTCGGCAGTTGCGATTACGTATTAGCTCTTTGTACTTAAATAGGTTTGGTACAAAAGGCGCAAGAACTACTTTGCCTCTTATCAAGATCTGCGTCGGGAACAGTTTTCTTTATCATCTCTTTCCTTGTAACTTTGGACAGACAGAGCTAGAATTGCTTATATAGAGATGTTTTGATCCCTTAATAGTCCGCTTAATTATCCCCTCTTGTATGTAAAGTACTTATATAAGTACTCAGGAAACACTAAGTGTGGATAGCCATTGATGCTTTGCATTTACTATATTAAGGAAAATAAAATATATTGATTTATTTTTTTTATTTTCTTTTTGAAAAATAAAAATTCAATTTTTTTTATTAATGAAAATAAATATATCAAATTATTTTCTTAATATTTTTTTGTATTAATCACGCCTTGTCACGGAAACTCCGTCACTAACTTTGTCATGAAGTAATCTGTGGCTAAAACGTAGCTATCGTAGTTGTGGCTTTTCGTGATAGTTCATGGCTAATTTAGCTACGAGTAGCCACATATTAATTACGTTAGGATGCTATAGCTATAGTTTCCACACCGTAGCTAAGCCGTAGCAAATACTTCATATAGCTACGAATTTAAGTCTATAGCCACAGACTCGTCCGTGGCTATACACTGTTTTTTTGTAGTTATTTTAAACCCTCGTCAAAATTTCTGGTAAGTTGTGATTGATTCCCTTTGATATATGTTGCGACTGAGTTTGATTATGTTGTAAACGAGTTTGATTTATGATGTGGTTGAGTTTGATATGTGTCACGATCGAGTTTGATTTACGTTTCGATTGAATTTGATTTTGTTGAAGATCAATTTTTGTGTGTGTCTCAGTTTCATTTTACATATAAATACACAAATCTTGTTATACACTCTTGTATTTTACACGGAGTAAATCCCTAAATAAAAACAAGAGTTTATTTTCCTTACTTTTAACCCAGGTCGTCTTCTCTGAAATCGTCTTCGTCAAAATCGTAGTCGCCCTCATCATGTTCTCCTGTATGTTGTGAGTGATTTTGATATATAATGCGACTGATTTCATTATTGTTAAGACTGAGTTTTATTTATGATAGGACTACGTTTTATATTCTGATGTGACTGAGTTGTTTTATATAGTGGCAGAGTTCTATATTATTGCTGCTGAGTTTTAATTATGTTATGGCTTTTTTTCCTTGCACCTGGGTTAGTTGTATTTTTGGCTGATTTATATTTGCCTTTTTATGATCAGATGTCTGCATCGGAATATCAAAAACGAGATTACCCTCCAAGACTTTTAAGGGCTTCTAATATTGGGAAAAAAGCGTTAAATCACAATGTCCATTTGGGAGACATCCCGGAAGTTAGAATCATTAGCAAGCTAGCTAATAGCCCGATCGTTTGGTCTGCTAGGACAATAGATTATCTACTTTGTAGATAGCTTTGCGTGAATAAGAAAGAGATTTGGAGTATCTTTCATGATAAACCTATAAGGTTTGGATTAAACCAATTTGCTGGGATAACTGGGTTAAACACAAACCCACTCCCCACGGAAATTTTTGAACCTGAACTTGAGCAATACGAAGCTTTCTGGGATGAGTTGGATGTGCCGCGTGGGATGGAACCAAACTATAATGAATTGAGGCAGTAATTAAAAGTCTGTCGGACATGGACTAAAGAAAAGCGCAAATGGTTGGGGCTGTTATTCATGCAAGCCATGGGTATTCATGTTCTGCATCATAATTCTAGGATACCCTTTGACTTGCAAAAAGAGTATTCGACGATGAAGCTATGATGGCATACCCATGGGGTCGTGTTGCATTTGAAGCTCTTGTTAAATCTATTAAGTTTTTGAGTCCAAAAGGTAACTCTTACACTGTCAATGGTTTAGTTCACGTGTTATCGGTTTGGGCGTATGAATCTGTCACATGCTTCAGAGAGAATTATGGGAATAGGTTAATAAACAATGAGATTCTGCTTATTCCGCTACTTCGTTGGGCTGGAGGTCGTCCACGTGCAAATTTAGATTCTTCCAGCTCTGATGAGATCAAAAATTATGGCAATGTAATGTTTCAGACCGAGTTTCTAATTATTTGGTGGTTGTGTTATGTTGAGATGTTTTGTATCTCCTGTTAAATGGCTGAGTTATCCATTTTTATTATCTTGGTGACTGAGTTATGAGTTACTGATAGCTATTTTTATTTGTGAGGTGGCTGACATATCTAGTTTTTATTTTTAATCGTGGCTGAGTTACGCGTTGGATAGTTTTCATTTACTTGCTGGCTAAGTTTGTTTAAGTTTGAAGGTTGAGTTATGTTTTAAGTTGTGAAGGTGCGCGTAAGGAATATGGTCATGAAGGTGTCTTTACAAGAGTTGTTTCCTCAGTGGCCGGATGAAGAAGACAACCCACAACCTTATGAACTTGATAATAGACATACACGCAGGCTGCTATGCTAGTGGTTTTTGGGATGTGCAAAGGAATGAGAACAATAAAAGAAGAAAGGCAGAAGTTCCAGCTGAGGCCGAGCTAGCAACAAATAAGTAGAAGAAAGATAAGAACAATAAAAGAAGGAATGCTGAAGTTTCGGGTGAGGCCGAACTACCAACAACAAAGCAGAAGAAAGCTGTAGGGAAAGAGAAGGAGAACACACAAGGAAACGCTGCTAAGCTGTGGAAAATGTGGGTATATATCTGCAGGATATGGAAAATACTATGCGGATGTTGGCTGAATCAGTTGTGGGGTTTACAAACACGATTCCTCAAATTTTCAGAGAGACAATCCAGGTGTGTTTGAAAGAACTGGGGGTACGTGAAAGTGTCAGAAACAATGATAACCTTTCAAAAACCCACCCCATCTATAACATTCCCCTCGCCGCTGCAAATTCTGCAGCCAAAGTCCGTTGATAGTCTATCTACAGCTAAGATCCCGGCAAAATTTTTAGAGAGAAACAGAGTGAGGTTGTGGAGCTTGTTGAGGCAAGAGCCGATGGTTTGAGGGCTGAACTAAATTCAGAAGAAGAAGTGGCGAAGACAAACGAGATGAAGAAAGATTTGGCCAATGTGGTTGTTGATGTCGATGAGACCATTGTTTCTCCTCCTAAGGGACTCGTCATGAGGGGAAACAAAGAACTGAAAGAAGATAAGAAGAAGGTAGGTGATATGAAGAAAGAAGACGATGCTACGAAGAAGACATCGGCGGATGAGAAAAAGAAGGAGAAGAATAAACAGGCTAAGTTAAAGAAGGCGGCTTAGGCTCTGTTAAATTTAGGGAAGGGTGCGAGAAAGCATGAGACCCCTGGTGCTCCAAAAATCAGATTTATTTTGAAGAATAAGAAAGTGGCAGAGGGAAGTTCGTCAACGAAGGTGACAGAGAAATTTGTGGATGAAGATGCAAAGGAAGAATTGAGGTTGGAAAGAATAAAAGCTGTTTGTGAGAAAATGGTTCAATTATCTCCGAATATGCTCCTGAAGCACAAGATTTTCCTCACATTGGGCCAAATGGGATGACGTGCATGAGGAAGGGTAATAATCCTTCTGTATCAATATATGATCTTCTAGCACCTATCGAGCAGGAGAAGTGGAAGACAATCATGGACCACCTAGAGCAATACAAGTACGGACCTTAAGACCATCTGTTAATCACTTTATCATCATTCTCTCCATCAAATGAGTTGTGTTTAATTGTACATGGAGGAACTAAACATAAGTAATGTGGGTACGTTCTTCAAAATGCTTACTACTGTAAGAGATGAGTGGAGAGATGATGAGCACTTTGGATGGCTGTTTGATAATGTAAGTCTACTTGATGGCTCAATTATTTAGTTAACTGTTGGGTTACTTTATATAGGGACTCAATTTTTACTGTTCGATGACTGGTTTATGATATTTTACTCTTCTTTCTACATCATATTGCTTCGTATGTTAGACTCCTCATTTGAAAGCCCATGGAAGTTCCCACCCCTTGCTGGTGTGGACCCATTGAGTTTTTCGAGAACTGGTTACAAAATGCCTTGACCCTCGATTATCCCCAGTTCAAACAAAACCCGAACGACTTCAAATTCCCTCCATCGTATGTAGATTTAGTAAACGGCAGGTGGCCAAAAGACCTCCAGAAAAAATTGCAGTGGTTTGTAGATATGGATCACTTATACGGAGCGCTGCAAGTTGGCAGCGATCATTGGGTGGCGTATCACGCTGATCTGCATGAGAACAAGATTGACTGCTATGACTCAATCGTTGGACATGTAACATATGAAAGTAAGGATATAATGCTAAAAACATTTGAACCGTTACTGCACATGATTCCAGCGTTGCTGGACAGATATGTTCCACATGATGTATGAGAACCTACGGAAAAAATTTTTCCCTTCTGATGGATGGATGTCAAACACGTTCCACAAAACGTTCAAGTTGGTGACTGCGGGGTGTATACAATGAAGTTTTTGGAATTTCTAGCGCTTGGTACATTTTTTTTATGGTATAAACGATAGCAATATTCAAGGTATTCGGGCGAGGATGGCTGTAAACTTTTGGACGATGGAGGATATACAACCATCTTGGCTAGTGGAGGATTTCTGATGATATAAAATGTGTTACGAGTGAGTTATATTTCTATCGTGGGTGGGTTATATTTTATGATGTGGATGAGTTAGTTTCTATAGAAACTTAGTTACAATTTTAACAAGTATGAAACAAGGTTATATATTATGATGTGTGTAAGTTTGTTTCTGAAGCAGCTGAGTTACAATTTTAACAAATGTGAAATAGAGTTATGAATCGAAACAAATTTTAAATAGAGTTACCAGTTGAAACAAATATAAAACAGAGTTACATAGATTGTCAAGGGTATTGAAGACACGAAGATGAAGATACACAAAGATGAAGATAAGCGAAGACGAAGAGACCCGGAGACGAAAAAACACAAGTCTTTGTCTTGTAACTCAGCCATACTTATCAAATGTTTATATAACTCAACTGTATCGTTATCCTAAGCCAGCCATCCAGTAGCCAAATAACTCAGCCAAGACTCAAATGTTAAAAGGCCTAAGTTATTTTAACCTCGAGAACGTAATAAGGGCGTAGTTATTCTAACCTTAGAAACATAGAAATGACTGAGTTATTCTTACCTCGGAAACATAATAAAGGTTAATTTCTTCTAACCTTTGTAACGTAACAAGTGCTGAGTATTTGTCTTTTCAAAATTATATTAGAAACAAAAGCCCATTTTTTCAATGTTTATATAACCCTATGTATTTTTCTTGGATCTCGCATCTAATCTTCTATTTCTTTTTTGTCAATACATCTCCTTTCGATTTCATATTTTTGGATATGATGGCAGACAAGTATTCGAGCATTAGAAGTAGTGCGCCAGCTCATAACCAGACCAAAAACATTATTGGTTAGTGGATTGAGTAATGTTTTTTACTTAATGAATGAGTAATGATTACCAGACGACTGGTTTATGTTTACTCTATGACTGAGATATGTTTACGACTGAGTAATACATACTGAGTTATGTGTTCTGCTATTTTTAGTATCACATCAACTTCAAATAAATGTCATAGCCGCGTTTGACCTCGGTAACATAGTAAGACATCATTTCACCCGTAATATCACATCATATAAAGTAAATCATACACAATGTACTCTAGATAACTCATTAAAAGTCCAACTCACGTTTTTATATGAGAAAATTATTAGAGTATTAAGGGTTTAGTTTTTACGGTTTAGTTAACTTTCGTTTTTATATTTGTTAGTAAACCCTAAACCACAAATCATTTACCCTTAATACTTTCTAAAACTCAAAAATCGAATGGGAATTATAAAATGTGTTAACAAAGATCCTCTTTTCAATCCCAAGTGAACATTAATAAAATTTATGTATCCACTTTATTGAATTAGAATTGTTAATACTATTGAGATGTGTGTGGACTTACGGTTACTTTAAAACCTAACATGTAGATTTCATAACGAGATCTAACTCATATAAAGTAAATCATATACAATGTACTCTAAATAACTCATCAAGAGTCTAACTCACGTTTTTATATGAGAAAATTATTAGATTAGTAAGGGTTTAGTGTTTAGGGTTTAGTGTTTAGGATTTAGTGTTTAGGGTTTAGGGTTTAGTTAACTTCCCTCTTTATATTTGTTAGTAAACCCTAAACCACAAATCATTGACCCTAAACACGTTTTTAAACTCGAAAATCGAATGTGAATTATAAAATGTGTTAACAAAGATCCTCTTTTCAATCCCAATTAAATATTAATAAAATGTATGTATCCACTTTATTGAATGAGAATTGATAATGCTATTGATATGTATGTTGTCTTACGGTTACTTTAAAATCTAACATGTAGATTTTGGAACGAGATCTAACTCATATAAACTAAATCATATACCATGTACACCAAATAACTCATCAAGAGTCTAACTCACGTTTTTATATGAGAAAATTATTAAAGTAGTAAGAGTTTAGTGTTTAGGGTTTAGGGTTTAATTAAATTTCCTTTTTATATTTTTTAGTAAACCCTAAACCACAAATCATTGACCCTAAACACGTTCTAAAACTCGAAAATCGAATGTGAATAATAAAATGTGTTAACAAGGATCCTCTTTTAAATTCCAAGTGAATATTATTAAAATGTATGTATCCACTTTATTGAATAAGAATTGATAATGCTATTGAGATGTATGTTTTCTTACGGTTACTTTAAGACCTAACATGTAGATTTGAGAATGACATTTAACTCACGTTTTTATATAAAAATTTCTTACTCCCTCTGTTACTCAATTCTTGATTTTCTAGATTTCATTTTTTTGTTTCATATTACTTGATTTTTTACTTTTTAATTATTTCGTTTCTCTTTCCGAAAATACGCAATCACACATTTTCCCTAGAAACACATCTTTCTATAATTAATTAATGGAGTAGTATAATAAATTGAAAAGTTAAGTATGGAAATTAGGAAAATATAGATAAAATGGGTTAAAGAGAGAGAAATTAACAGCACAATCATTAATTTTTTTAATACAAATGATTTTTTTTTAAAGTACCGAGGGAAAACGCGGCTACGATGTTTTCTTCTGCAGCTATGATGTGATACTACGGGTGAAATGATGTCTTACTACGTTACCAATGTCAAACGCGGCTACAAGGCAAATGATTATTTTCAATTTTGGTTTCAAAATGGATTTTCGGTTAACTAATAGTCAAATGTAATCTAAGAAACTTTATTATATTTTTGAGAGAATTTCCAACTTAACACTATAATAAGTGATGAAATCACACTAATTTTATATTTCTTAAAGCATATAACTCAGCTACAATTTTCAAATGTTAAGTAGCAATATAACTCAACCATACCTCAAATACTCTCTATTGAATGAGATTTAACTCATCTAAAGTAAATCATATACAATGTACTCTAAATAAGTCATTTAGATTCTAACTCACTTTTTATATGAGAAAATTACTGGAACAGTATAGGGTTTAGGTTTAATGTTAATAGTATAAAATGTGTTAATAAAGATCGTCTTTTCAATCCTAAGTAATATTAATCAACTGTATGTTTCCACTTTATCGAATGAGAATTGATAATTACTGCGATTAAGATGTTTGTTGTCTTACAATTAATTTAAACCTAACATGAAAGTTTAGGAATGAGAGTCTAACTCATATAAACTATATCACATACAATGTAATCTAAATAACTCATAAATAGTGTAACTCACGTTTTATATGCGAAACTTATTAGAATAGTAAGGGTTTAGGGCTAACTTCCCTTTTATATTTTTTAGTAAATCCTAAACCACAAATCATTAACCCTAAACATGTTCTAAAACTCGAAAATGGACTGTGAATTTTAAAATGTGTTAATAAAGATCCTCTTCTCAATATCCCAAGTGAAGATTATTAAAAAAAAAAGAAGTATGTATCCAGTTTATTAAATCCCAAGTGCTATTGAGATATATGTTGATAATTACTATACAAAATACTCTAAGTAATTTATATATATTTCGTAGTAAACTCTAAACAATAAACCCTAAACCATAAACTCGTGACGTGTCCGTTTTTTTTTTGGGAAATTGTTTTAAAATATTTTTTCCTTTTGACTCGCGACGTCTCATCTTCTTATTTACCTCTATATATAGTTACCCTCTTTAACCCTCATCTTTTTGTTACCATGCTCTATAGTTACCCTCTTCACCCTATGTCTTTTTGTTACCAAATCTATTCAGATATGTCGAATTTTTCGGTTGTTCCTCCTTATTCCTCCAGGTTACAGAGCAGTGTTAGTGCCATTAATAGTTCTGCTGATTGGGAAAACCTCCCCGTGCTAAACCATGGTCCTAATATTTTTTCGTGAGAATACTTGTGTTTAGTGGTTTAAATTTTAATACGATCTTGTTAAGGCATTCACTCTAATTCTCTAACAAGGAGGGATTCATGCGTGGACAACTTACCGCTTAATTCCCAATGATTATAAGGAAGGATGATTTCTTATATTCGATGTAAGCATCAATTGAGTTTCCTTCCATAGATACAAAAAAACACTTAGCCTTTTGTCATGTCCTTTTGAGCAGGCAAAAAACAGGTGGGATCCGTCACATACTGGGATAGTTTGGACATATTTTAATATGGCGGGTAGAACGATTTACTCAACCCATATGTTTATGTTGAAGAAGACTTGGGCGCTTTGCCGGGAGAAACCAGAGTGGATGTTAACAAGAGTTTGGCTTGAACTAGTAGATATGTTTGATGAGTTTGTACCTGATAATTATGGATGATTTCGAGTTTGTATATCACGTATTTTGAGTTTATTACATTTGTATATCTCAGCCATATAACAAACATGCATGCACAAAAAAATGACCAGCCATTTTGTAAGATATCTTTTCCTTGCAAATTCGGCTAACTATAACAGCCTCTTCGTATTACACTAATATCGCAAAATTTTTATAACCGAGCCAAAATATTTCTTACTCCCTCTGTTACTCAACACTTGATTTTCTAGATTTAAAATTTTTTACTTTTTAGTTATTGTTTTTCTCTTTCCAAAAATACGAAATCACACCTTTTGCCTAGAAACACATCTTTCTATAATTAATTAATGGAGTAGTATAATAAATTAAAAAGTTAAGTATTGAAATTTGGAAAATATAGATTATGAATCCTTCCCAGTGGAACATGTCGTCTCCCACTGGACCTAAAAGAGATGAAATTTAAGATTTGTGTNTTTGTTTCTTGTTTAAAGCTTTCGAGAAAATTTCAGAGGCTTAGCCGAGTCAATTCCCACTTGGATTCGGCCTTCAATTGTATCAATATTTTCCACTTTCCCAATACTACCTCCATTAGCTTGAAGATTTTGCTCAGTACATAAGTATAAAGGTATGCCATGGAGCTGGATCCAGAAAGGGATTATCGAAGGACAATCTGCAGCTACTATAGGCTCCCATCGTACTAGAACGAACATGCATAAGTTATAGTGAAACGGTCCTTTTTCCAGGACAAAATTAAGGTCATCCTCATTATCGAAGTTGAATAAAAATCTTCCATTCCCCAAATTACATGCTGATATCTTTTCCGACATTCCCCATTGTTCAGGCATGACCACAATGAGATGATCTACATACTGTTTTTCGGATTTAGGACCTTGCCAATAAGAGACAAGCTGTAATCCTGGATTAAATTCTCATCTGCTAGGTCCGGTAACAAGATCGGCTCATCATCATCTTCGTGAAGAATTTCTTTTCCCTTGTGAGAACGCATTTTGGTTAATATCGTTCAAAGGAACAATATTAATATTGCCTTGGTCTAAAATAACACTGCCTTGTGTGGATCAAAGAGCACCAAGACGATCTACGTATATATGAGTGTGCTATGTATATATGAGTGCACTGCCTTGTTGAAAGGAGCCGATTGTAACTTAATGATCACAATGATGATCACTATGTCACAATGTAGATATAGCGCTCAAAAAGATGATCAATATGCTGTGCCGGTGATT
>OVBE01007499.1:0-18410 GCA_900406425.1 Iberis pinnata
AAGATACTTTAGTTTATGTTTGTGATAATAAATTTTTGGTAATTAGATTGTTGTAGTTAGTATTATATTAGGGTTAAATGCAATTAAATTTTAAATATAATTAAAATACTATAATTATATATAATTAAATAAAATAATTAGGGTTATTTTATTAATATGATTTTTTTATAATTGACAAAAATATTAACTTTATTTTACTAATTATAATATAATTCTTTTATATAATTAGTTACTAAATAATTATATAATATAATATATTATGTGAAAAAACTATACTAATAAAATATTCATAATAAAAATTCTAGTGATGAAAATTTTAGTAACTAAAATAAACTAATTACCAAAACTTTAATATAAAAAATATGAACAAAAATATCTTAATAAAATAATTTTCTCAAAATAATATAAATATCTTATCTAATTAACTAGAAAATAATCTTACAATATGATAAATGATGTAAAAGTTATATTCTTAATATATTAATAAAAAAGTTTCAATTACGAATATTTTAGTAACTAAGATAAACTAACTACCAAACTTTTATTTTCACAAACATGAACAAAAGTATCATAATTAAATAATTTTCTCACAATAAATGTAAATATAAACATGGCCAAAAAAATCTTCAACTTTTTATGTTTGGCCAAATAAATACCAGTTTTTGGTTCGTGAAGCCAAAATAGACCTCATGTTGGTCAAACTTAACAATCCGTTAAGTTTTACTAACGTTGAGTCTAATTTGTCCCAGTCAGCTATAGTTAGATATTAATTTTGCAAAGTCAACATTAATTAGAGTTTTTTTTGGACCACGTGGTAGTTGGATTTTTTTGGCGTTTTCCAGTACTTTGATGGTTTTTTCGGCAATCTTCCAATTTCTGAAATAAGACACATGTTGGACAATGATGGGGCCCACAAGCTAAGAAGGTGACTACCGAGACCCACAAACAAAGGCAATTTGAATGTTATAAGAATAAAGAGAGTGTAGAGTCACAAAGGTTCATCAATGAAATTTACACACATACGCATAAGATTTGTACTTCACAAAAATAAAAAAGATTAGTTTGGTGAAAAAGTATACAAGAGATTTGGAATTCATACTTGTGGTGTTATAACTCGACTAAAATTAGTAACTTTCAGCAAGAAAAACTAGTTGTTTGATTTGGTAATTATAACACCACAAGTATGAATAAATATTGGTTAATGAATTCTGGACTAAAAACAAAATATCAAAAAATTTGAAAATTAATAAATATTGGTTAATGAAAATTAGCTTAAAATTGAAGAACCGGGTCTCAAAAGATTTTATTTGATGTGAGTCTTGAAGCGATTAACATTTTGGTAACACTATAAACACGACTTTGAGATTATAGCCAATAACATCATAGTCACTGGCATTTTGGTATCATTAGATTACAACCCATAATTTTTTAAAATTGAAGAAAAACAATGGGCTACAACCCCAAAATGTTAGAATATTTCGATGATATTGTAAAATCATAAAAGAGATATGAAAATATGGTGATTAACTGGTTTTATCTTGTTAGCATAGTTAATGGGTATATGTTGGTGATATTTGCTAAAAAATGATAAAAATATGTCAAATGTGTTAATTAATTAGTATCAATTCAATATGGTACAAAGTCCTCCCACATCCACAAAACTGTAAAAATTATTGAATCCTTTATAGACTTCTATAAATTTTTTCATGGTGATTGTTAAAGATTCAGACATTACTAATTGAAACAGTTTAGGGAATTGTATCCAAACCGATGTATTAACAAATTCTCATGCCAGAATATTAGTTAGTGAGCTGTAAAACTGATGGACAAAGCCAGTCCAGGGCTAAAGTCCATAGAACAAGGACTTTAGGTGCAAGAGATTATATAAATGTTGGAGTACCTAATTTATAAAGAACATTTTGGTACTGTGGTTAAATATATCAATTTTAACTTCACAGATCTTGTTCGATTCTCTCTAGTCCATATTTCCTTCTTTTTTTTGAAAGGCTTTAGAAAAACAAGTTTTGAGAAAGCAAAAGCTGAAACTATACAAATTGACATTGATATGAAAATTGAACTAACATTTTTTTAAAAACCAAAACGCTTGATAAAAAAAGAAAAAAGCAATACGGCAAAGATGCTTAAAAAGTTTATGGAAGTAACATGTTAAATGTGGAGGAGAGTTTTAGAATTGATTATTTCATCATTGTGGATCAAGCTATAGTGTCGCTTGAGACTAGATTCGAGCAATTTCAGCATTATGAAGATTTTTTTGGATTTTTGTTAGGTTTGAAACAAACTAAAAGTAACAAAGATGATGAATAAATAGATGTTTTCCATAAAGAAGTTAATTGGGTAGCTGATAAATTAGTTAATTGTTGATACCAGGTGTAGCACCTACCCAAAAAGCTCATTTCGATTCAAGGTCCAGCTGGACGCTGACATCAAGAGGAGAAAGGGGCTTAGAAGAGCAAGACCTAGGTGGGCCGATCTGACGAGCTGGGTCTTCCAGCTCGAGGCCCATTAGGGTTAATTAATGTAATTAAGGTTTTAAGCATGTATTTTCACTATAAACACTCATGTAATTATTCCTTAAAGATATATGAAATTCTTCCTAGCTTTTACCCACAAGATCAAAGATTTAAACCTATTTGTTAAGTCTTGATTCAACAGTTGGCGCCGTCTGTGGGGACTTGCTAGAAAAAAATTCATAATTTATCTTTGCAGGAACAAAAAAAACTAGCAGCAATGACCACGAGATTACTCGAAAAAGCACAAGATGGTTCTACCATCGACCTGACAAACAAAGACGATCACACTGACAAAATGGGGTCTGACCACGAAGAAGAAGCCTTGGAGATCACCATGCAGGATCTGCTAGACCAGATAAAAGAGCAAAAGGCAGAAACCGCCAAGCTAAGAGCGGAGTCACAAACCCTAAGAACACAACTGGATGACATCACTACGTCTACGGAGGAAAGAGACGTGCGCACAATCGACCGAAACCTGTTCGGAACATCTCACCAAACTCCTCATACGGACGGAAATCAAGGTCGGTCAGATTACACAAACACAACCAGGTTCAGGAGCATGACCGAGGATACCGAGATGCGGAGCACCGCGAACAAGTGAAGATCATGAGCTCGCAAGTACACAAGGCACCAGCTCGGCCCCCGATATCATGCGCGCCATTGAAGAGACTCAACGAACTCCATTTTCAAGAAGAGTTACCGACATATCAGTTCGGCACTCCGTAAAAATTAAGTTTACAGGGTATGACGGCAAGAGTGACCCGGTCCAATACTTGACAGCTTTCACCATCGCTATGGCGCGAGCTCAATTCTCGCCAGAAGAATGAGATGCAGGTTTGTGTCAACTTTTGTCGAAAACTTGTCAGGTTCGGCTTTGGATTGATTCTCTCGTCTGGAGCCAGGGACCATTGACACGTTTCAACAGCTCTCCATCATATTCATCAAGCACTACTGCATGTACATCGCGAAGAAAGCATCAACAACCGATCTGTGGACTCTGTCCCAGCACGAAGATGAATCGCTGAAAGATTTTATTGACAGGTTCAAAGGAGTCGTAGCTCGTATCGTGATCAACGATGAGGGGGCAATTACCGCACTACGAAAGGCACTGTGGTTCAAATCAAGGTTCAAAGATGAGCTACTCATTAACCCTCCGTAAACACTAGAGGACGCACTCCACCGAGCCAACAAATTCATCGAGATAGAGGAAGAGCATGCCGCGATGTCTAAAAGTTACCACGGCACAAGACCTAGCCGAGATAAGGAGGAAATCCCCCGGGAGCCAAGGCAACATTACTCAAGGGATAGGTGAGGACGTGCCACTTATGCAATCACAGATAATGAGAAAAGCACCGACCAGCCCCCACCTTCCGATAACGATCCAGAGGCGTACTGTGACTTCCACAAATGAACTAGACACAAAACCGCAGATTGCCAACATCTACAAGCCCCCCCCTTCTGAAGAAGTTCCAGGACGGCAAAATAAATACTAACAGGAATCGGAACAACGACCAACGAGGAGGTGGAAACACGTGGCACAACTCATCTACCAAGGATAAGGCCCACCAAGTCAGTACAGTTCAAGAAAAAAACTCGCATACTAGCGACGACATGGCACCTCCTACTCGAACGCGAGATCGTAGTCTTGACGACCGAGCTACGGAAGGCTCACTGCCTAGAAGGCGAGTCAACGTAATTATGGGAGGACTAGTCTCGTGCAACGACTCCGTACGATCTATACGAAACTCCGAACGGCAAGCTGCAACTGTACAAAAGGAACGAACTGACATAGTGCCGACCTCTTCACCACTCGAATTCCGAGATGCGGATCTAAAAGGTTTAAGTTGACCTCACAACGACTTTCTAGTCATCGAGCTGGTCATCGCGAACACAGAGGTAGCTAGAATCCTCATCGACACAGGCAGCTTGGTGGATATCATCTTCAAAAGGACGCTAGACAACATGGGAATCATCACCGACCTAATCATGGACGGCAACAAGACACTCACGGGTTTTAGTGGCAAAACTGTGTCCTTCGCCGGAACGGTTAAATTACCTGTTCAGGCCAGAGGGTCCACCCAAATGGTTAAATTTGTTGTTATGGAACAGGACTCGGTGTTTAATGTGATCTTTGGCACGCCATGGATTTACTCCATGAAGGCAGGAGTGTCGACCTACCACCAGTGCATCAAATTCCCGACGGATAGAGGAACATGGACGATCAGAGGAAACCAACGTGTAGCTCGGACTTGCTTTTTAACAGAACATCGGACGCGAACATTACAAATGTCAGATAGAACCGCAAGCCCATCGATGATCTACAACTCTACACCAGACCTCTATAAAGTCGAGCAAGTCTACGCCGAACATCCGGATCGAACCGCAGGAATTAGGAAGGAGCTGGACGAGACCATTAAAGCCGAGCTAATCAAACTATTGAAAAAGAACGTCGGAACCTTTGCTTGGACCATGGATGACATGAAAGGTATCGACCCATCGATCACCTGTCACGAGTTAAATGTAGACTCAAGTTACAGACCAATAAAAAAAACGCCGGAAGCTCAGAACAGAACGTTCTCAAGCAGTTAATGACAAAGTAGAGAAAATCCTGAAAGCCGGCTCGATTGCCAAGGTGAAGTACCCAGAATGGCAGGCCAATCCTGTTGTCGTTAAGAAGAAGAACGGCTAATGGCGCGTATGCGTCGACTTCACCAACCTCAACAAAGCGTATCCCAAAGACAACTTCCCCTCCCTCACATAGACAGACTAGTCGAGGCTACGGCAGGAAACAAGCTCTTAACTTTTATGGATGCTTTTTCATGATATAACCAGATCATGATGCACCAAGCATATCGGGAGAAAACCGTTTTTTATCACGGACAAAGGAATCTACTGCTACAAGGTAATGCCCTTTGGGCTGAAAAATGCAGGAGCAACGTACCAACGCCTAGTCAACAAGATGTTCACAGATGAGATCGTCAGGTCTATGGAAGTCTATATCGACGATATGCTCGTTAAATCCGCCAAAGCCAACGACCACATCAACCATCTGGAGAAATGCTTCGAAACACTCAATCTGTACGGAATGAAGCTTAACCCGGACAAGTGTACCTTCGAAGTCACATCTGGTGAATTCTTAGGGTACATCATCACAAAATGAGGGATCGAAGCAAACCCCAAACAGATCGGAGCCATCCTCAATCTACCAGCACCACGAACAAAGAAAGAAGTACAGAATCTCACAGGTCGTATTGCCGCGCTAAAAGAATTCATCTCCCAATCCACCGATAAGAGCCTGCCATTCTACCAAATGCTTAAAGGAAACAAGTGTTTCGAGTGAGATGTAAAGTGCCAGGTCGCATTCGACGAACTCAAAGCATACCTAACCACGCCTCCTATACTCGCAAAGCCATAGGACGGCGAGATCCTCTACCTCTATGTCGCAGTATCCGAAGCAGCAGTCAGCGGCGTCCTTGTCAAGGAAAGCCAGGGGGAACAGAGACCGATCTTCTATGCCAGCAAGTCACTCAATGATGCCGTGATGCGATATCCACCCATCAAAAAGATAGCACTAGCAGTAGTATCCGCAGCTCGGAAACTACGACTTTACTTCCAATCGCATACCATTTTCGTACTCAGCAACTCGCCACTACGCACTATCCTTCATAGCCCGAACCAATCTGGAAAATTGACCAAATGGGCAGTCGAGCTTAGCGAATACGACATAGAGTATCGGAATCAAACAATTTGAAGTCCCAGGTTCTTGCAGATTTTGTTGCAGAAATACCACCCGAGGCACATGTCGCACCTCCAGCAAGCATATGGAATCTTTACGTTGACGGTTCACGAAGAAAAAAGGGGGTCAGGTGCAGGTGTCAGACTCGAGTCACCAACTGGCGAGGTACTCGCACAAGCCTTCAGGATCAAGTTCGAGGCATCCAATAAGAAGCAGAGTATGAAGCCTTACTGGCAGGGCTACGACTCGTGAAGAACCTCAACGCTTCACGAATACACGCCTTATGTGACTCCTAGCTCGTCACCAGCCAATTTAGTGGAGAATACGTAGCGAAGAACGAGAGGATGCTATAATACCACCAAATGGTCCAAGAATTGGCCAGCTGTTTTGAAAGCTTCGAACTCACCAAGATTCCACGAAACGAGAACACGCTTGCCGATACTCTAACTAATATGGCTTCAACAAACAAGCTGGAACTAAAAAGGACCATCCCGATGGAGTATTTAACTTCACCAAGTATCACCACCACGCTGTCTAATGCCATTGACGAGCTGGTATCTTTCGAAAGAGAACAAGACCAACATAACCGACCTGATTGGCGAACTGAGATAAAGGAACACATCCTTACAGGAACGGTGCCTGAAGACAAATGGGCAGCACGACGACTCCGGGTCAAGGCAGCAAGGTATACCGTCATAGATGGACAACTCTACAAACGGTCCGCATCCGGAATCCTACTACGGTGCGTTACGGGGGACGATGTGCAGAAGGTACTTGCCGAACTTCACGAAGGAGCAGGTGGAAGTCACTCAAGCGGACGCTACCTGGCGACATCAAGAGGAGAAGGGGCTTAGAAGAGCAAGACATAGGTGGGCCGATCTGACGAGCTGAGCCTTCCAGCTCGAGGCTCATTAGGGTTAATCAATGTAATTAGGATTTTAAGCATGTATTTTCACTATAAATACTCATGTAATTATTCCTTAAAGATATATGAAATTCTTCCTAACTTTTACCCACAAGATCAAAGATTTAAACCTATTTGTTAAATCATGATTCAACATTAATCTAGGTTTCTTTTTACCTTTAAGTTTTTATAGTTTTGATAGTATTCCAAATTCTTTAATTCACTTGTTTTTTATAATTTTTCGGAGAATGCGTTCCTTGGATTTTTTATTGATTAATTTGTTATTCTCTATTCTTTAATAAAATTTATAGGGAGTTTTGTATTTTTACATAAAAGTAAAAAATAAAACTATAGATCCAGAAGAAGAATCATGAAAATTAAATAAATTATCTGAAAATTTAATACACTATCAAAACATGTATTTATTTTTCACACACAAGATTTGAAATTCACAAAAATGAAAAGAAATGATTGGTTTGTGAATATGAAATATACATATGTAAAGTACAAGATTTTTAGAACGTACGTAATGTTATATGCACCAAATCAATCAGTTCTTTTCGTAAATTCCAAAATTATTTTTGGAATTCAATAAAAAAATATGAATGCGTCAGACAAATAGGTTCACATAAAGGAAACCAGAAGGCCAAATTTTCAAACTGTGAAAAAGATCTCGCTTAACCATCCGAACATAGGTCAACATCAATAAGTCCATACCATAAACAATGGTTGAGTAGATATCACCAGGCTTTGGTTTCGTCAATATTATCATTTCTACAATTACTATTTTTCTTTTTCCGGGTAGACTCTTCCAACAATTTTTTTTTTAAATTTCATACATTCTTCGTCCGTTCAATAACGTAGTATCCATTGTAGATACTACAAAAAATGCAAATAGCCACGGTCCGATCCGTGGTTATAGACCCGAATCCGTGGCTATATGAAGTCTTTGCTATGGAATAGCCACGGCGTAGAAATCGTGGCTATAGTGTCGTAGCATAATTTATCCGTGACAATTCGTGGCTAATTTTAGCCACGAATTGTCACATATAGCCACGACCTCCTTAGCTACGACATAGCCACATATGCTGGGCATGGAAAAATTAGCCACGGAATAGTCGTGACAAACCGTAGGTATTATTGTTACGGATTGTCTATTTAGCCAATACCCATATAGCTAAGTTTTAGCCACAGATTATGTCTTAGCAATACTTGTCACGATCTATCCGTGGAAATCCGTGACTAAGTTGCCACAGATTGTTCGTGACCTTTCGTGGCTATTTTTGTTACAGATTGTCACGGTTGTCCGTAGCTTATTTTACAATTTGCCACGGACAATCCGTAGCTCTCCGTGACAAAATTTAATATGTATTTTTTTAATTAAATTTGTTTTTTTGTTCAATTTATAAAATTTTGTTTATATGCAAATATTTATAAAACATTATATATATATATATATATATATATATTTTAAAAGTTTTACAATGGTTTTTAAAAGTTTTACAAAAAACACCATTATACAAATCCAAAAACTTAAAACATTCACATACAAATTCTTCCCCTTCTTCTTCCGCACCATCATCCAGACGCCGCTTGTTACCGACAGAACCTCTTGAAGTCGTGTTTGACGCAATCGCATTTAATTTTCAAAATATAAATTATCAATAAAAACACTTTCCAAGTTCATATATATATATATATATTATAAAAATGTCTCAAAAAAATAATTCAGTTTACTTACTATCAACTTATTTTGACTTCTAAATAAAGAGAAAATTAGATAATAGGGTATTAAAAAGTTTTATAATTTGCTAAATGAGTACTTTATAAAAGTCTTTGTATTTAGGTACTTTTTTTGGTTTCGTGAATGATAAATTGTTTGTGAATGATGAATGTGAAATGATTGTGTGAATGATGAATTGTTTGTGTGAATGATGGACGCTTTATGTGAATGATGATTGGTTTATGTGAATGATGAGTGCTTCATGTGAATGAAAAAATATACCTATTTTTTAAATAATAAACCAAAAGTACATATTTTCCAAATAAAAACAAAAGTACCTATTTTCTATAATAAAAAAAAAATACTCAATTTACAAAATTACTCATATAAAGATACTTGGAAGTAATTAGACCTAATATGGTGCCACTTCCTCCTCCCATATGCACCAAAGTGTTTACATTTTCAAATCCTTTGTAAACTTCAAGAACCTTCTTCGTCATTATGGTGAAATAATTCGATATGGCTTGGTTAAACACTTGAGAGATATTTCATGTGAACCAGTGTACTAAAAAAAGTCTCATATCATGGGCAGAACGAAATGTATTTCTTCCTTCTAGTGTCATATAACACCATGCTTAGCTTGTTTATTAGTGTCATATAATGGAAAAATAGAATAAGTCAATAATTTTTATAAATACGTTGTAATAGAGAAATTACAAAGGAAAAACATATCATCAGCCCATAAATTTTATTAAGAAACATTTTTTAAAAGAATTCCATCAAATATTTCATTTTCTCATTATATCATGTATTTGTAGTTTTTCAAGAAATATTATCAACAATTGTTTTTTTTTCAAAATACTACAAACGTAAAAGTAAAATTAATTTTTTATAATTTAAAATTTTGGGTTTGAATTTAAAATTTAAAGTTTTGTTTGAAGAGGTTGATTTTAGAAATTCAAAATTTGAAATTTCAACTAAAAATGTATAGTATTTTTGAATTAATAGTCAAAAAAATATTATTTTCCAAAAGTCCCTTTTTATATAAACTATAGTCTTCTTATAGGTTGGTCTATTGACTAGTTTAATTGATGTAATTAGCAACCAATAACTGATATAATTAACAACCAACTCGATTTGGCCTTTAAGGTTAATAAAATACAATAAGATTAAATGGTTTAGTGGTTGTCATTTTTGACATTTTGACATATTGTTACAAAATTAAAGATCAAATCTGGCCATTTATATAGTAAGTATAATTCACTTTCAACAAAGTTTGGATTAAAAGATCGGTACGTGATGGTCTAAAAACATAAAATGACAACAAATAATAGTGGAGTACGTATTGAAAGTAAAGCAAACGAGAACTCAAGCTTCCAAATTGTATTCAACGTTTAATGTCTCCTTATATACAACATTTAATCTTGGTTCAACTCTAACTAACTCTAAACCAATATAAACCAATCTAAACCAATACATTTTAATCTCAATACCCTCCCTTCAAGATGGAAGACACAAATTGTGAGTTCCAATCTTGGACAATAAGTGTTTGAATAAGCCTGGTTGTACTGGTTTAGTCATCAAATCTGCTAATTAGTTTTCAGCCTGTACATGTAAAGTCTTCATGAATCCGGATTGTATCTTCTCCCTCACAACATGGCAATCAATCTCAATGTGTTTAGTCCTTTCATGATAAACCGGATTAGAAGCATGTGTAGAGCTGATTGGTTATCACAGAAGAGATTAACTGGTCCATTAAGAACACACTGTAAGTCTCGGAACATGTAAGATAGCCAAGTGAGCTCACAAGTAGTATCGGCCATGGCCCTATACTCTCCTTCTGAGCTACTTCTGGAAACAGTTTGTTGTTTCTTGGCCCGCCAAGATATGAGTGCATTACCAAGAAATATACAATATCCTGTTACATATCTCCTTGAATCTGGACAAGAAGCCCAGTCTGCATATGAGAAAGCTGTCAACTTAAGGTCTGATGTTGCAGGATAAAACAGACCCTGTGCAGGAGCATTCTTGATGTAACGTAGGACACGTTGAGCAGCCTGAAGATGTGTAATACGAGAAGCTGTCATAAACTGACTAAGTTTATGTACAACATAGGTAATATCTGGCCTAGTGTGTTTAAGATATAACAGTCTGCCCACAAGCCTTCTATAGACAGTTGCATATGGTAAAATATCACCATCTGATGCAGATAGCCTTAAAGTTTGAATTGGAACTGAAATAGGTTTACATCCTAGGTATCATGCATCTTCTAATAGTTCCATTGCATATTTCCTTTGATTTATTGAAATACCTTCTGCAATTCTTGCTATTTCAAAGCCAAGAAAGTACTTAGCATGTCCAAGATCTCTAAGTGTGAAAATAGACTTTAAGTAATCATTGAAAGAACAAATTGCAGTCTCATTGTTTTCTACAATCAATATGTCATCTACATAAACCAGGGCAGCAATGAATATTGTAGATTCAATCTTGACAAACAGAGAATGATCCGAAGGTGCCTGAACAAAACCAACAACCAATATAATAGAGGATAACTTCTTATTCCATTGTCTTGAAGCTTGTTTAAGACCATACAATGACTTGTGTAGCTTGCAAACTACATTCTTAGGAACAGAACCTCCAGTGAGAAAAGTATATCCAGGAGGTAATGTCATATAGATGTCTTCATCAAGATCCCCATTGAGAAAAGGATTGCTAATATCAAGCTGATTAATTGACCAATTGTTTGTATAAGCTAAGGCAAGTAATGCTCTTAATGATCCCATTTTGGCCACTGGTGAGAAAGTATCCAAGAAGTCTAAACCTTGTAATTGTGTATACCACTTTGCTACCAAACGAGCCTTATATCTTTCAATACTCCCATCTGGATTGTACTTAATAATAAAAACCCACTTACAACCAACATGATGCTTTCCATGTGGTAAGTCACAAATTGACCAAGTTCCTTTAGATTATAATGAATTCATTTCAGATTTCATAGCCTCTGTATATTCAGCTGATGTAACAGCTTCTTTAAAAGATTTTGGTGGTGCATAAGTTGTTATAGAAAGTAAAAATTGCTGGTGGTTTGGAGTATATTTAGTATAAGATAAAAAGAGGATATAGGATAAGAGATTGTATGGGACTGGTGAGTAGGAAATGGAGAATCCTTTTGTAAAAGATATAAATAGTATGATCAAGAAATGTAGGGGCTTTAGTTTGACGTTTTGTTCTATGTACTGATATAGATGTTCCTGTTGGCACATGTATAATAGGTAATGCAGATTCAAAACTAGAATGAGATGTAGAGGAATTATGATCATGATTAGAAGCAACATTTTCAGAATTATGAGAGACATTATCATCAACAAAAGCATCATTATCAAAAACATCAGTATTAGCATTGTCTACAATATCAACAACATCATTGGCATGAGAAGTTTCTAAATAAAAAATGCAGAAAATAGAGAATCTGGAACAAGTAAAGGCAATACATCCTGACTGAAAAAATTCTTATCAAAATCAGAAGAAGCAAGCTTTGAAAAAGGAAAAAACAGATTCATGAAAACCCACATTTCGAGAAATAAAAACCATGTTTGTTTCTAAATTCAAAAGTTTGTATCCTTTGTACCCATGTGGATAGCCTAGAAAAACACATGAAATAGCCCTTGGTGTAAATTTGTGTCTATCTTTATCTAATGATGAAGCAAAACAAAGACAACCAAAAACTCTTAGATGATCATATGCTGGAACATATTTGGTTAAAAGCTCATAAGGTGATGTATTATTTAACAAAGGATAAAGAGTTCTATTAATCAAGTAAACAACAGTTTGAATACAATCTCCCCAATATATTAAAGGTATATGAGACTGAAACAAAAGAGATCTTGCCACATTCAAAATGTGTTGATGTTTCCTTTCCACAACAGAATTTTGTTGTGGAGTATAAGGGCATGAAAAATAGTGCATAATCCCTTTTGTTTTAGTCAAATCATTGAAGGATAATTATGGGGAATTATCAGTCCTAATTGCCTTAATCTTAGTACCATATAGAGTTTCAATAAAAGAGACAAATTCAGGAAAAACAGTACTCACAGAACTTTTATTTTTTAACAAATACACCCAAGTAGTCCTAGTGCAATCATCAACCAATGTTAAAAAATATTTGTATCCATCATAAGTTGCAGCGTGAAAAGGACCCCATATATCCATATGAATCAAATCAAAAGGCAACTTTGAAAGATGATACCCAGAAGGAAAAGAAAGTCTATTTTGTTTAGCCAAAGGGCAAATCTTACTAAGAGAATCATGAGTTATTTTTGTAGATGAAATATCTAAAACCTTGAAAGCATTTTGATCTTATTTTGATAAAGATGGCCCAGTCTATTGTGCCAAACCTCTGAAGAAATTTGAAAAACAAAATGCTGAGTATTATTTGAAAAAGCTTTGAAATCCGGAGCCTCCAAGATATAAAGATTGTGATGAAGGTTACCCTTCCCAATCATGAAGTCCAGAGTGTGCTCCTGGTTTATAAAAGGATCATGAGTCAAAATGTAGCACATTATTGCAGAAAATAACACACAGTAAGAAGTATTCCTTGTACGAGCATTAATGCTTAACAAGTTAAATTTGAACTGAGGCACATACAATACAGAATGAATGATCAAAGATGATGATAAAGTAATTCAACCAGATATAGTGATAGGAATATGTGTGCCATCAGGAAAAGCTCAAGAACAACTTCAGAAATCGATCTACTCATCAAGAAAGAAGACGAGAAAGAAATATGAGCTTGATTCGAAGCTCAAGATAAGATGAACAAGCTCAATTTCAAGATTCGCGGAAATTTTTTTTGAATTGCTTTGATACCATATTCAAAGTAAAGCAAAAGAGAACTCAAACTTCCAAATTGTATTCAACGTTTAATGTTTCCTTATATACAATATTTAATCTTGGTTCTACTCTAACTAACTCTTAACCAATATAAACCAATATATTTTAATCTCAATAGTACATACCAAGTCTTGAAATAGCATATTAAATTAAGAGAACATTACAAAAAGTGTAGTTCTCTTAATTTGTGGATAACAATGGTTGTTTGTAGTTTATTAAAATATTGAAGAAGATGGATAACAATGGTTGTTTGACAAAGAGTGTTCTTTTAACTTTCGCACTTTGTGCCATTTTATAAGAAAAAAGTTTTCAGGTTTTTGTTGTTGTTGTCAACAATAGCATATTAAATTAAAAGAACATTACAAAAAGGTACAAGACCTCTCACGACAGGGATGTTGTAAACCCACAAAGATATATTAAATATTTTAAGAGAAACAAATGCTCTAACTAAGCTAGAATATAAATGTCCCATAATGAGACTACAAAAGCAAAGAAGAAAATACCTTCTACTGGATAACAACTTATATCCAACTTCTGATCGTCTTGATTTAATTGCACGCAAGAAAAATGAGAGAGGATAGGAAGGACCAGTTACAAAAATAAACTTATTGACAGTTACAAAAAAAAAAAGAACCTTACGACACAAACTAATTCTACCCATGGCCCAATAAAAGGTCTAGAGACCTAAACGGAGCATGCAAGAGCTGTGCCATAGAACTAGAGAGTCGTCGACTGCAAACAGAGGTGGAGATCCGAGAGACAGGGCAACACCTCACTGTCATGCCAACAAGATGCATTGTGACGGCTAAAATTCTGACAAGCAGAAGGTCGGCGGACCAAGAACTTCTCGAAGTCCATCTAGATTCGATCCGACCAAACAACCGCCGATTTGGCTGCAGATAAGTTTCCCCGAAACCGGCAAAACACCACCCCCTTCAGCCTTGAAAACACCACCACCACTGCATGAAAATGCAGTAAGGAGTGGACCTGCAAAGAAAAATTAAAAATATGAGAGCATGTGAGGACCTTAAGAGGTGAATCGATGAGCAGCGAAAGCAGCATGCGTGGAGGGGAAATATTGGCCAAAGAAAGACGGACGTAAGTAGAGGAGAAGACGAAAGCGGGAAGGCGGGAAAGGGAACCGAGGAAGATAAAAGAAAAAAACCTGTACAACAACCGCTCAGCGCCTGCATTTATTCGGTGGCCGGACGGCGGTGGCAGATGGTAGGAAGAGGGGAGATGAATTGTTCGAAGGTGTTAGAGAAGAGAGTGAAAAGAGAAGAAATAAAGTTTTCGTGATATGATCATAGATGATAAACTTTGATGGATGGGTGAAGGAAGTGTGATTGATGTAGGGAAAACGTCTCAAACAGATGGTGAGGAATCTGTTGATGGTTAGAAGATTCTCTTGTAAACAAAGTTTGGAAGAGAAACGGATTCAAAGGAATCAACGAGTGAAGAACTTGTTTAAAGAGGGATTTCAATTATTCTTCACTAGGGGGCTCAATGAGCTATAGTTCTGAATATATAGGAGAAGGCACACATGCCTAGGATTTTTGTAACATACCCAAAAAATAAATAGTTTTGAAAGCATAAAACATCATGAAGTTGAAATAAAAACAACCAGGCATTGGGTTATGAATAAAACAACCTGGAGTGTTGATTTAACACTTAGCCAAAATAATAACACAAGTAGCTTAGATGTGAGTGGATTTTCTTGCTTCGTTAAAACCTTAGTGATAGGAAAACCGAGTGGGATAAAACCTTCTCGACTAAGGACAAAAGAGTACAGAGATAACCACTTAGTTACTTAGTGATTGTTATCTGGTTTTTCCTCCTCATTGACATGGACGAACACGTTGAACATGTCCATTGTACCTTGATGATGAATTCTATCCATGTTGATCATTTCTTAAGCCTTCTTAGCTAACTCCTTAGCTCTCAATCGTGTTATCCTTTCTTCAGGTTCTTGTGCTTCTTCGTATGAGCTAGCCGCGACAAAATCATCCTCTCCCTCTTCAAAAGGATTTGTCCTCAAATCAGAATCTGCAACAAAAGGAAGCAAGTCAGAAACATTGAAAGTATTAGATGTGTTATACTTCCCTTGTAGATCGATTCGGTAGGCGTTGTTGTTGATCCTTTTGATGACCTTAAATGGTCCATCTACTTTTGGCATTAGCTTAGACTTCCTCTCAACTAGAAACATATCCTTCCTTAAATGAATCCAAACCAGATCTCCTTCTTTGAATATCATTTCCTTTCATCTTTTGTTAGCATGCTTGGCGTATAATATAGTCCTTTCCTCTATGTTCTCCTTATATTTCTCATGCAACTTCCTCACCTTCTCAGCTTTCTTTTTTCCATCTAGACTACACCTTTCACTCAAAGGAAAAGAGATCAAGTCTAGTGGTGATAAAGGGTTAAAGCCATAAACTATTTCGAAAGGGGAAAATAGAGTTGTAGAATGCTTAGCGTGGTTGTAGGCAAACTCAAAATGAGGTAGACACTCTTTCCATGACTTGAGATTGCTTCTTACCATGGTCATTAAGAGTGTTGATAAGGACCTGTTGACAACTTATGTTATTCCGTCGGTTTGGGGATGACAGGGTAGTGAAGAACGACAGCTTTGTTACTAGTTTAGCCCACAATGTTCGCCAGAAATGACTCAAGAACTTGGTGTCACGATCAGAAACTATCACTTGAGGCATTCCATGTAGCCTAACAACTTCCATGAAAAACAAATTCGCTACATTAACAACATCATCAGTCTTATGGCTAGCTATGAAATGAGCCATTTTAGTAAACCTGTCAACAACCACAAAGATAAAATCTCTACCATTTTTGGTTCAAGGTAAGACAATCACAAAGCCCATAGAAATATCAGTCCAAGGGTGAGAAGGAATAGGCAATGGAGTATACAAACCATGAGGTTGAACATTACTCCTGGCCTGTTTGCATACAGCACACCTTGAACAGATTTTCTCAACATCTTTCTTCATGTGAGGCCAATAGAAATGGTCTTCCAAGCTAAGCAATGTCTTGGTAACACCAAAAGTGACTAGATAAACTACCTCCATGAGCTTCCCGGACTAGTAATTCGGGAACTGTTCCACTTGGGATGCATAATCAATTGTTGAAGAACAAGTAACCATCCTGTCTATAGTAGTTCTCAAAAGAAAAATTAGTACACTTCGAGTAGTATTCACTAAAATCAGAAATAAATTCATATAGTTCTTTGATAAGGTCAAATCTGATTAGTTTAGAGGTTAAGTTTGAAATCAAAGTGTACCTCCTGGACAATGCATCAACAACTACATTGTCCTTACCTTACTTGTATTTAATTATGTAAGAGAAGGTTTCTATGAATTCAATCTATCGGTCATGCCTCTTGTTTAGCTTTTGCTGACCCTTTAGATGCTTGAGAGACTCATGGTCGATGTGTATACTGAATTCCTTTGGCCATAGATAGTGCTGCCAGGTTTGTAGAGCTCTCACTAGCGCGTACAACTCCTTATCATACGTTGGATAGTTCAATGTTGACCCTCCAAGCTTCTCACTAAAGTAAGCTATTGGCTTCTTGTCTTGCATTAGAACAGCTCCAATGCCTACACCAGAAGCATCACATTCAGTTTCGAACATTTTAAGAAAATCATGAAGAACTAAAAGAGGGGAATTGATAAGCTACTCTTTTAAGGTCTGGAAGGCCCTTTCTTGCGCATATCCCCATGTAAAGCCCATGTCCTTCTTGATAATTGATGACTCTGAATTTTCATGGATTTTACATATCATTTAGCATCAATTCTGAGGTCTTTAGGCGTGCATACATCACATTTATAGTTGATTTTAGTAAGTTTGAGATTTTTAGGACTTTTGTATAAGAATTTGCATATGCACGCATTTTGGAGATTTTTCAGGACTTTAAGGAGTTTTCGGGAAGGATTTGTGAGATTTCAGAAAAGCAGCACTTAATATGGAATGGAGAGCCCTTAGCGTTGAATGGACTGGCATCAAACTGGATCTATCTCCTCTCTTCCTGGATCAATCACCACCTCACTCAGATCGATCTCAATACCTCCCTCAGATTGATCTCACCCTTCGTCTGGATCGATATCACCAAGATTCACACTGCAACTTCTGGATCGATCTTAGTTCACTCCTGGATCGATCCAGATCAATCTCACCTTGTCCCAGCACACCTCTAGATCGATCCCACACTCACCTAGATCGATCTCTCTTTATCTCTCTCGGGACAACTTGTGAAATTTCTGAAGAAGCAAAGGAAGTGCATGAAACGGGAGCTGAACTAAGTTTGGATCTATCAAAGTACAATGCCTGGATTGATCCCAACACCTTTCCTGGATTGATCTTGGGTACTTAACTTCAGGATTGTTCCCACTCTCAAACGCGTCTCAAGTTGGATCGAGCTTGATGCTTACGTCCAAGCTCTCAACACTTTAGATCGATCACGCACTAGCTCAAGCTCTGACCCGAGTAACTCAATTGCGGACTGTACCTGAACCAAGACCCAAGATCCAAGAGAATAATTAGCTTTTATCTCTAGTGCGAATCAGGGCTTTTCTCTGAACACTATAAAAGCCCTAATTCGCCTCCTTTTGCATAAGCTTA
>OVBE01007500.1:0-18410 GCA_900406425.1 Iberis pinnata
CATAACTATCTTCCTCACTCCCTCTCCCTCTTTGCATTGCAACTTCCTTTGCATACCTTTCTTTCATATACGAAATAGTCACATTATAATCGGACAACACTAGTTCTGGGACATCACAAGCCCGAGGACCCTCTTTCCCATGATCATACTTTGCCTTTAACAACTCACCAAGGATGGTTGCTGTTGCTTTCTTTCCGTAGNTCGCGATCGTGTGCTCACATCACATGAGTGAGTCAACGTGGCTGTCCGCACCTCCACATTTGTTGAATCTTCCGTTGTTGTTGCATACACCCTCCAATGACATTTTCTGTCAGAACATATATAGATAACTCTGCTCTTGTCCGATGCATGCACCTTGAAGTTGAATAATCTTTTAATAGAGTACATAGAAATTGCCTTATGTAGCTCACTCTTGTTCTTGAAAGTCATACCAACATGAAGTGCATCTCCCCTTTTCTTTAAATTCATATTCACTTTGTCACTTCGAGTTGTGTTGACATTATCTCTATACGGTGGTGCATCAGATGTATTACCACCAATACGCATCATGTCTTTCCCACATAAAACAGATGTGGTTTGTGGACATACACGTGTTCGACGCACATTTTGATGTCCATCGCCCGTATGTCCACTAGATGGTACTCCTTCTTCAATAACACCAGGATTTTCAGACACATGTACTGATCCTGTTGAAAAAAAAAGATTACACAATTACTACTCCTAGTGATCTACCAACACAAAATGCCTTTCAATACCAATTTATGTCCATTACCAACATGCTGCTGTTCTGTTCCTCCGACATCCGCCTCTACCCCTGCCGCATCCATCATAGTTGTACGTGTTTGTGCATTTGTGATGCTGTATGGATCCCAGTCCGGTGGATAGTCACGATCTATTCGTTCCCGCATTAAGTCATAATCATATTCAGGTGATTCCTCCCCACTGTAAATTATATCTCCACATGCATCATCACTGTCATTAGGATCTGTATGTGTAACATGATCTTGACCACCTCGTTTTCGCTTATTCCCAGTTTCCTTGTTTATATGATCAGCGGAATGTCCACGTACACCATAATTTAAATTATGTCCATCACCACCACATTGCGGCCCATCTATCGACATATGTCCACCAATGTCAATTTCAACTATGCGAGAATCCCCTCTATGACCCATTTCTAGTATTGTTACAGTATGTAAGAAGGTTTCATCCTCAAATGTCCCAACCAACTCGACGGGCCTCTCATCTCGAAATATAATCGCCAAATCTCCACAATCGGTGGCACCAGTTTCATTTTTCTCTATTGACATATACATATTTAGGCCATGATTAGACAACATTTCCTGTTTAAATCACCAAAGCTTTCATCGTTGTCCACACGAACAGGAGACATTCTACCTTGCGTGAACACCTCGTCTCTGCTTCTAATCCAATATGTCAACACAATGTCTCTTTTAGATACGCTACTGTCACATACCTTAACTATTTTCCCGATCAAATCCGCATATCCATCCTCTTCACGTAGGTCGACACATCTCGCATACATATCCTTTGCAACTTTAAAATGCCACGTTCCACAACTGAGGCATTCCCAATCACCAACGATAAGAAGAATAGTCTTTTCCATTAAGCATTACCTACAAACAAAAACACTTAATCTCGTCATATGGACAACATTCCTGCTTGTCCACACGTGTCCATTATAATGTCCACAATTCATTTTGTCCACACAAACTAAATGGTTCTTCCACATAACACACGCTATTGTCCACTCAAACTAAATGGTTCCAGCCAAACCGTTACCTAAATTATAAGAAATATATGGACACCTCAGTAACGTAAACCCTTCTTGCACCTTTCAATCGCCTAACACTCTTCAAATGTAAACCAACTCGACGTTCCCAGAAACCTAAACATAATGAATATTTTCTTTACAAAGGTTACTCATCAATATAATTGTTAAAAATCGATTTTTTTCCCCCGCTGTCCACGGAACATGCAGTATCATGTCCACAAACAAATTCGTGCCGAATAAAGAAAAAAAAGAACAAATATGCCATAAATGTACCTTCTATTTCACCAAACTTCGGTTTCTCGCAGGTGTAACTGCCATTAATGACCCCCCAGCAGAAGGTTTTGTAGAAGAAAGGTTCACATTTTAATTATATTTATTTAATGCAATCTTAAGCCATCTAATCATAATTAAGAACTGCATTTATGGCTCCGTCTCACTTCACTTTATGGCGCCAAAAAAGTTTTTGCGGAGCATCTCACGAAGGGCAAAATAGTCTTTATGTACGTGCCAAACTTGCACTGTTGGCGTCGTTATTAGCAACTATGCTTCAATATGGTATTCTTGCTAACATTTTGAATTATTATGGTATTTACCATAAATCACCCAACGTATAAAACCAAAATTTTAATCAACTTGAACTATTTTTCTATTTTTTTAATTTTCTCTTTCTTCACGTCACATTATCATCATTCTCGTCACGAGTTGGTTTCATGTACGTACAACGTAATTAATTAGAACTTCGGATTTTAGCACGAGGAACACGCACAATGGTCCATGTTAACTAACATGTAAAGCCAAAAACAAAGACTAAAATGATTCTCGATATATATTTATGGCCACGATCTCCTTTTCTGTAACTGTAAAAGTACCAAATTCACTACATGAAGAAATAAGGATGAGTGAAATTAAACAATATGGATTTTTTTTACAACTGCTTATTGGAAGTCTAAATATTATAGACACAAAAACAAATTCTTCTTTAACTAAACTTTTTTGACGATAAATCACAAATACAATATTATTTTCTTACACTTATTTTGATTCTCTTAATCTTTTTCTATGTGATGGTCTGCTTGTGCAATCACTCAGCCATGCTGATGATTTGCCTCACAATCACTAAGATCCAGTCCTTCTTGCCTTTCTTTTCTTTAAGCAAGTTTACTTTTCTCTTTTGCCAAATTTCATTTCCTTCTCCTTCCTTCGTTTTCCCAATTCCTTTCATTCCAAGTTTGTTGCTCTTTTCTTCTTTTGAGCCACTTTCCTTTTTCATTCCACTCTTTCCACTTTTATCTTTTATCTTCTTTTCCTTATGCATCTTCATTGCATCTTCAATCTACCCCTTTTTAATTGAGTTTGTCATCCAAGCACTTCCATGATATGTCTTTGATTTTCATCTTCAATCTCCCCCTTTCTGACTGAGTTTGTCACTCAAGCACTTCTATGATCAACCTGATGATCAACTCATCAAACAAACAATCAGCCATCGCCAAATATTAAGTACCAAAGTACTCATATAAAATTTTAACATAAATATTATTCACTCTCCCATAAAATGAGACTACTCCCCCTGAAACAAAGATTCAGTCTGTGCGTTGAGTTGTTATATGATCTGGTGCGTTGAGTTGTTATCTGTTCCGGTCTCTGGTTTGGTCTTACTCCCTCCTGCTTGATTGGCAATACTTAGTTAAAAAATACAAGATGCAATTGAATTCGTGTCTCGTCCTACACCACCACAATGAATATAGCGCATGATGAATTGTCTATGGGAAAGCGATCTCTAGTCGTTAGTGAGACACAATGTCGATTCAGCAAATAAATAATCAAGACTGGAGATGAAAAACATATATTGGAAGCATGATTGAACATGTACATACATAAAGCGCGTGTGGGACTTATGTAACCATTGTGTCTTGGAAAGAAACCAAATAAAGTAACAACCAGTCATGACATATGATACCATTTACCTTGTGGAACATTCTAACCAGTGTATATGAGTCGTGAAACAGATTGACAACCAAACACCCAAACACATTAACAATTATGCATCATAAAGTGGAAATTCAAAGTATCTTAGGTTAAAGCGCTGCATATGATCAGTTGCAATCCTACACCCTTCCCGCCTGTTCAAATATCAGGACACGTGCCAGTTCACAAAATAATAACTGGGCCTTAACAGTTGGAAAACATCCTAGTTCGCATGATTGTATACTAAACATATTGACACACAACCACAAGAAAATATCCAGACACTATAGAGGAGTATTCATGGAAAAATAATAACTAAAAGCATTGAGAAAACTCATTAGCATTTTTTTTTTAAAATAAATGATTGCACATAGAAACATGTGACCTGATTAAGCAAGAATTTACAGATCTTGATCTTAAGAATACACATGTGTAGCAGATTAGTCTTTTGCACTGGCATACCTTTATCTTCACATTTTTCAAACTTGATGTGTATAAAAAAGACAGTTGTATATATGTCTGTCTGAACCATCACTTGACTTCTCAAGTTCAGACAACAGCCTTTTTCCTTCTTTTTTTTGAACATTAAACATATTTGTTTATGATTCCCTTCTTTTTTATTTAGGTGATCAGCTCTTTGACCTCCTCGTTTATACACCATACTAGTACTGGCTGATTTAGACGGCATGACAGACAACTCCTTTTCAGCCATTAAGATATGTTGAGATAGTCTTCCTCATATACTATATGCCATGTTCGATCATTTATATCAACAAAAATCTAAGCTTACTAGAGTTCACAAACTCCTATGGCTTTAAGAAGATTGATAAACTGATTGAAATCCAGTGGTTTCATAAACATATATGTAAGTTGAAAATCGGTTCCCATATGCTCAGCCACAATCAGTTTATCCTCAATTAACTCACGAATGAAGTGGTACATGGCGTCAATATGTTTGGTCTGTGAGTATTGTACTGGATTTTTGGCTATGTTGATGACACTCTAATTGTCAAAGTGAATCAACATTGAGTCTGTGTGAATCTCATAGTCATTCGCCATTTGATTCATCCACAATAATTGAGTACAACAACTTTCCATCGCAATATACTCCGCTTCGGCTGTCAAGAGTGAAACACAATTATGTTTTTTGCTCTGCCATGCTGTCAAATTATTGCCTAGAAAGAAGCTTCCTCCACTTGTATTGTTTCTGTTATCTAGACTTCCAGCCCTGTTGGTATAGCAATAACCAGTAAGATTGCTATTGGTGTCCTTCGTGTAATAGATACCAAGATCAACATTATCCTTGATGTACTTGATGATTCGTTTGATAGCATGCATGAACGACATTTTGGGTCTAGCCTGATATCGTGCACATAATCCCACACTTAGGCATATATTTGCCCAACTGGCTGTAAGATACAAAAAACCTCCAATCATCCCTTTGTACATCTTATCATCTACGTCTTCTCCGTTATCATCTAGAGAAAATTTGTAGGTTGTACTCGTAGGTGTTATTGTTGTCTTGCATGAGTCAAGTCTAAATCATGTAACTAGATTCTTTGCATATCTGCTTTGGCTCAAGTAGATGCCCTCTTCTGTCTATTTAACTTGAGAAAATCTTTGTGAAACAAGACGAGCCTTGTTCTTGACCACATTTCCTATCTCATCTATCTTATTCTTGAAGATCCATTTTGTACCCACGACATTCACACCTTGTGGCCGAGATGTTAGACTCCAGAATTTGCTACGCTCGAATTGTTCAAACTCTTTTTGCATTGATACTATCGAATACCCATAACTCAAAGCCGCTTGATGATTCTTTGATTCAACCATAACAACAAAACATGTAGATATAATCATGTCTTTAAATTTATATGTTTCTTCCTTGTGAATCTACTTATGTGGAAATCACCAATCACATCTTTCTCTGAGTGATTATGTGGAGGTTTTGCTGAGCACTTGTATCTGGGTCTGATCCTGATGAGTCGTGATAAACAGGGTTGTCACTCAGCACCTCAAATTTCCATTCATCAGATGAATATATGGGATCATGTATCAATCCTGTAGGTTGGGATCCTATGTCATCAAACACAAAATTCATCGTCTCTATGACTGTCTTGGTCCAAGGTCTACACATAAATTTCTCTTCAAGCTTTGGATTTTGGAATCTTTTGAATAAGTTCATGACTTTTCATCGTTACAACCATAAACTGTTCTTGAGGTTTCCACATATAACAGTTTGTCCAGACCTGATGCCCCTCAGTTTCACGTCACCGGCTATGTCAGTTGCCTGACATTAAGTTTTTGTGAAAGTATCAATCATTCCTTCATTAAAAAGTTGACTTATGTTGATCAAATTTGTAGTCAGCCTTTCAAGAAGATACACTTTCTGGAGCTTTGGTTTAACAGATCCACCTATTTGAGCTTTGCCTTTGATTTTTTTCCTTTGGCTCCCCCTCCAAACGTTACTTTGCCTGTATGGATGTCTTCATACTTCAACATGTCATCCTTGCTTCCTGTCATGTGTCTTGAACACCCACTATCAAAATACCACTCAGTCGCATCTGAGATCTTCATGGACACCTTTGTTTGAGCACCATCTTCAGTTTTCATGGACACTTCTATTTGAGCGAAGAAACAATTCAACACTTCTTTTTGAGCATCATCTTCTATTTTTTGTGAACGATTCTGTTTAAGCAGAGAAACATTACAACAACTTTTTTCTGACCCAAGCCTTGTTGTTGTATCCCTTGTCAAGATAATAGTCCCTATGACATTTGATCTGATATAGTCTAGCTTTCCAATGATAACAATGTGCTTTGTAATGCCCTGGTTTTCTACAGTAGAAGCACAAATGATCTTTTACTTGTTGTATCTGAGAGTACCTTGATTCCTTGATTGCCAGTTCTAGTTATTGGGCTGTCTATTCATGATCACCTTATATGTCTGATGTGTTCGTGTAAGTTCTTGCAGCATGATTGACTGATGATTTGAAAAACGACATAGAGCTTTGAGTGCATCCTTGATACCCCAAACCATATCTTATGTCTCTATCTCTGCCCATGGCAAGCACTTTATCAAGATTTTTCGTACCTTTTGTCAACATTTTGATGTTTCTCAATTTCCTTAATCGAGATTCCAACATAAGATTCTTCTTCCCTTCTTCAGCTGCGGCAGCTTAAAGTAGTTTGATCCTTTCATATAGTTTCTGGTTGTCCATTATTAACTCCTGGTTCTAAATTCTGACATCAATCAAGGTTCCACACGAGAACCTATTGTCTTCAAGTAGCGGTTGTTTACCTTCTTTCTCCTCATCATCAGATTCACTTTCTGATCTATCCTCAATAATGCTAACATATGCAACCAAATTCAGTATTTCCTCATCTTGCTCTGACTCAGATGTATCTTCACTTTCCGAATTGACCATGGACTTTTCTTTTTTATTTGTGATATTTGCACACTCGGCTTTTATGTGTCCAAAGTCCTTACACTTGTGACACTTGAGTGATTCCTTCTTCTTGGTTTTATGGCAGTCAAACTTATAGTGCCCAAATCCTTGACATTCGTGGCACTAATCTTGTGATCATCTCGGTTCTCGATCATTGTTGGATCTCAAGTATAGTTTTCCAACAGGATCATGCATCGGTGCTCCATCATATTTTGTTAAATATCTTCTCACCATCAACCTAATTGTTTCCTCAAGATCCTCAGTTGGTACTATCTATTCTTTTTTTGTAATGCAATCCATTTTCCTTTAATCATCTTTTTAGATATCAAGTTCATGTGCCTGCATCATGCCTACAACCTGATTGAACTTTATATCATCATAATCCTTGGCAACCTAAATTTCTGATTTCATCCACTGGAATTTATCAGGAAGACTTCTAAGAAACTTCTTGACCAGTTTCTTTTCCTTGTAATGTTTTCCAAAGACTTTTGCTGCATTTGCGATTGATGAGATTTTACCACTAAATTCTTCAACAGTTTCATCCTCTCCCATCCTTAAATTTCAAAATCAGATACAAGCATATCGATCCTTGTTCTACGAACATTACTCATTCCTTCATATGTTGCTTGTAGTGTGTCCCAAGCATCATTTGCAGTAGTGCAATCTTGAACTCTCTTGAACTGATCTTTGGTTAAGTAAATCCAGATTGCTATTAGAGCTCTTGAATTGTAATTTGACATAGTTTTCTCAACTATCATCCACTATGCTTTTGGTTTTGAAATCAGTTCACCATTTTCGTACTTTATCTGTGGAGCTGTCCAACCATCCTTGACAATCGTCCATGCATCTTCATCAGCTCCCTTGATCTGCTCACGAATCTGAACCTTCCACAAGCAAAAATGGTCAAGATCCATAATTACACTGCGTGTAGTAGATTGTTGTGTGTTGTCCATCATCTAGATCTTACTTGTTTAGACAGAACCCTTTGTTTGTTGACAGGTACCTGCTCTGATACCAATTAAAGGTGTAAATAGGATAGACACAAACACACATTCTTCTTTAACTATACCTTTATCAAGACGAATCAAAAATACAATATTTGTTTTTATTTTACATTGAGTTTGATTCTCTTAATCATTTTCTGTCTAATGATTTGATTGTGCAATCACTCAAGTCATGCTGACAATTTGCCGCACAATCACTCAGATCCATTCCTTTTGCTCTGATAATATGCTTCTGCAATCACTCCCCCACACTGATGATTTGCTTCTTACAATCGCTCAGACCAATTTTTTCTTGCTATGTCGATATGATCTCACAATCTCTCAGCCGCACTGATGATTAGTTCTGAAAATCGCACAGTCTCAAAAACAATTTCTCAGGGATCTTAACTCAATATAAAATATTCGTCCTAGGAGAACTAATCTCCTTCATTCACCCTAGGCTTATATTTATACTAGTCCTAATCCTAAAACCCATATATCATTCCCTTTCTTTTCTTTAAGCAATTTTTCGTTTCTCTTTTGCCGATTTCCATTTTCTTTCTCCTTCCTTCCTTTTCCCAATTCGTTTCACTCCAAGTTTGTTGCTCTTTTCTTCTTTTGAGCCACTTTTCTTTTTCTTTCAACTCTTTCCATTTTCATCTTTGATATTCTTTTCCTTGTGCATATTCATTTCATCTTCACTTATTTCTAGAAGATGTCTATTAGGATATCTCCAAAGTGATCTCAAATATAAGATTCTTCAAATGAAGATTTTTTTGTATTCCAAAGAATGGTTTTGAATAATAAAATTTAAATATAAACTTTTATACTTTTTAATTACATTTTGATCTCTATAATTATATTACTCATAAATCATACTTATTTTTAGTACCAACAAATAGTACTTACTTTTCTATACGTAGATAATTTATTTCGGATGAAAATAATTTATTTTGGTAACATTTGATTATTAATTTCACAACATTGTTTTATAATACTTTCTAATTATATGAAAATTTTGGTGGATGGTGGGCAGATGATAAGTGTATACTGATAATGAATAATGTTTTGATAAGTGATTGATATATGAGGACGTATGTGGTGAGTATATAGTACGTGAATTTTAGGTAGATAAATAATCAATGGTGTATAATTGTAGATAGCGGGTGGACGATAAAACTATTTATTGTATTTTATAATTTGCTAAAACAAAAACAGTTCAAAACATAAAATAAAAATCATAGAATAATAAATAAAAATTAAGATAAAGTACACAAAACTTCTTATGTATATACACGAATATATATTGATTTTAATAGTTATCTAATGTATTAAATATTTTGAATCATTTAAATTTTAAAATAGAATTAACCACTACATAGATTACGCAAAACAGAAAAGTTAAAAGAACTTCCCATATTAGATAATATACTTGTAAAACGAACCATTTTTAATTTCTTCTAAATTATACATGCTTAAAAGGCACTATATTCACATGTGACATGTACATTATAGTCGGTCATGAGATTTTAAAGGTTGCATATACAAAATGAAAAACATGGACCGGTTCTTAAAATAAAATTTTGAAAATGGGCCGGTTTTTAAAGTAAAATTTTAAAAATATAAAATAGACTGCAGGCTCGACTTGCTCTGCTTGACCTCAAGACATGTCCTGATTATAATGCAAAAGTTAGCAAAAGTCTCATGCTCTCTTATTTTTGTAATGAAATGTAGAAGTTTGGATGTCAATATTATACCAAAATAAAGATAAATTACACAATTGTCTTATGTATTTACAAAAAATTATATAGATTTTAGAAGAATTTTGGAAAAATGCCTCTAAATGAACCTAAATTTTGGAAAATAGACTATTTTTATTGTTGTTGAAAACTACACTTTTCCTAATCAAAATTAATAAATTAAGTTCATAATTTTTCTATGCAACAAGATCTAATTAGTAACCAGACCACATTATTACTTATATATTATAGAACTGAAAATAAACTTAAATATAAGATGACCACACAAATATGAAATATTTTATCTATCTTTTGAATTGTGAGCGGAAAATGTGTATAATGTTTTGTATCGATTCAAATTCTGATTTGTTTTTTGTCGAACGATCTCTAACTTTTGATCTTCACTATTCCATCCAAGACAGCCATAATCAATGTTTCTTACAACGTCTATTGAAATATTTGAAACCCAAGAGAATTTGTATATTGTTCATAGCAGAGTTCAACCAAGAACGAATTTTTTTTCTTCTTTGAATCATCTCCCTCTCCACTACGTGGTTTTCTTCTTCGTCGACACTCGATCTAGGATAGATCTACCTTCACGTAAGACGACATCTCTTCGATACAACCGACATATTTGGTGTATTTTTTGGTGATAACTTCTCTAATATTAGGTTTCTTCTCGTATTTGAGATGAATTTTGATGTAATAGAGGTTTGTGTATAACAGAAGAGTTATGTTATATTCTCCATAGTACTCGATTGATTAGTCATTGCAATTATTGTACATATTTATTAACTTAAAATGCTCGGAGGTTTCTTTTTTATTTCTTATTCTTTTTATAAAAAAATAAAAAATCAAAAGAAGATAAAAAATAGGATAGTTTATAAAAATTGATGTATGAATAGGGTAGTTTTTAAAATATCCCTTCTAGATTTTAATAGTCATCTAATTTGTTAAATGTTTTGAATGATTAAAATAAAAATAGGATTTAACCACTACATAGATTACTCAAAGGAACCATTTTTTTCGTTTCTTCTAGATTATATAAATTTTCTTCAAAACAAACGTTGAATCAAGCTCATGACGAGAATGACAAATTTTTAATTTTTGTGGATTTTAACCCTACGAGTTATTGTGTTGTTCTTCTAATTTTTTAATCTAATGACATATTATATAAATATGTATTTTATTTTGACTTCCTCTATATTTGTTGTTCTTCTTTAATAGTAGAGATACATAAGTTAATAATTAGGTAAGAATATTGGATATAATTTAACACCGGATAACATATATAGTTTTATTTTATACATCCGTACGGATATTATATCAACCATTATTTATGGGCATGGACTAATTAAGTGTCTCATGCTTTTAACTTGTTGATTAATTAGTAGAATGGAATGGAAACATCGTTAGACCTAACTCCCCATCCCCATGCAGAGTTTTTCCATTCTCTGTCAAACTCTCAACACCTCCTCGTATATTTCTCTCATATTCAGAAATTGAATTTTGAGAATATTCCACATTCGAGACCGTACAAACTTCAGTGACTCAATGACGGAGGAGCCTTGACCATGATTTATCAACTTAAGATTACTCGTACAATCGACAAGTATAAAAATGAAGCCTTATGTGACGTCTTACCGATGGGAGCAAGTCATATTCTCTTAGGCAAACTGTGGCAATCAGATGGCAAAATGATCCATGACGGTTTCAAAAACAATCATACATTCGAGCATAATGGGCGCAAGATCACTCTTTTATCACTCACACCTAGTGAGATCTACCAAGATTAGATCCAAACAAAGCTCAAAGAGAAAGAAAAAGTCGCCAAACAGTCTTTACATAAACCACAAAGAATTTTCTAAACTCTTTGACCCTGAAATGACTTCTTTTATGTTTGTATAACAAATTCATTAGTTAAATATAGTTAAATATATTTAACCCTAAAATTTAATTATAGATGTACCTAAATTTTTTATATTAGTTATATCTGATTTAAACAAACCCATGATATATTATGAAATAAAATGTTTTTTTAATTGAATTTTCTTATATTTATTTAAGATGTTTATGTAAATGTTAAACTCGATATAATAATTACTTAAATAATATTTATCATTTTTATGAACTAACCCGAATTTAGAAGATATAAATAAATAAAACATTGAAACACTTTCATGAAACCATAATAATATTTATAACTTTCAATTTTTAATTCGCTTTATTACAAAAAATGAAATGAATATATTTTTAACTATTTAGATGATGATTAAATCAGAAAATTAAACTGCTAAGCAAAATAATATTTACCACATCCAATTTATAAATTTGATTTTCAATAAAATATTTGACTGAATATTTTTGTGCTTGAGTCTCGATTAAATCGGTTTCTTGCACTTGCTGCACCAAAATTGGTGTGAAATTGAAATTAATCCTAAAACTCATATCTATATAGGAGCTGGAAAGGGAGGAGACTTCCTCAAATTTTCGAAGTGGGATTCTAGTAATTCTAACGAAATCTTTATTCTAACATAATCTACTTAAAAATTAGAATATTAAGTATTAAATGTAATTGAATTATAATTTTGGATATTTAATGTAAATGAATTTAAAGATAAGGAAATATTTTATTTTAAATTTAAAGATAAGGAAATATTTTATTTTAAAATAAATTTGTGTATTAGAAAGGATACATTTTTTAAACATGTAACTCAAATTTATATATTTAAAATATGACGTATAAGATTTGAATTAATATTTTGAAATTTCTTATAAAATACGAAAATATTATTTGTCCCTTAATTAAAATATCAAACCGATTCCTTAATTAAAATATCTAACAAATGCATTAAATAAACATAGTCAAATATATTTATATCCTACAATTAGAATATATATATATATATATATGCTTATTTTTTATTTTAGTTATATCTGATTGATACAAACCCGTGAATATTTGGAAAAACTAAAAAAATACAACAATATTATTTTAAAATCAATTATCTTACTTAAGTTTTCATATTTAGCTACACATAAGCTAACTACCATTTTAATATTTCATTTTCCTTTTTTTATTTTAGTTCTATTCGATTAATAAAAACCCATGAATATTTATGAAACAAAAATATTTTTGTTTAATTATTTTATATATTATTTAAGATTTTTATATAACTAGTTAACTTGATATAGTAAGTATTTAAATAATATTTAGCACTTTGATGAACTAACCCAAATTTAGAAGATAAAAAAATAAAAGATATGATCACTTTGATGAATCCAAAATAATATTTATCACTTTCAATTTTTAATAAAAAGAAATTAAACCGAATATATTTTTTACTTTTGGATGATAATTAAATCAAACACTTAAACTTTTAAGAGCAATTATATTTATCACACTTAAACTATTAAGGCACTTGCTGCACTAAAGTTGGTGTTAGATTGAAACTAATCATTAAACTCATATATATAGGAGTTAGAATGGGAGGAGACTTCCTTCAATTTTTGATGTGGGATCCTATTTTTTCTAACTTAATCTTTATTCTAAAAAAATCCTATTAAATTTAGAATATTAAATATTAAATGTAATTGAATTAGAAATTTTGATATTTTAGGTAACTGAATTTAAAGATAATGAAATATTTTATTTTAAAATAAATTTTTGTATAAGAAAAGACACATATTTTAAATATACTCAAATATATATTTAAACAAATGATTTATTCTAAAATCAATTATGTTATTTAAGCTTTCATATTTAGCTACAGATTAGCTAAATACCATTTTTAATATTTAATTTCCTTATATTTTTTAGAAATATATAGAATAATTAAAATTTAAATAATATTATTCAATTGATAATTCTAAATCACTATAAATTTTAAAATATTTAGAATTTTTACTTGAAAAAATTTATTTAATATTTATAAGTGAAAGTTTAAATAAATGTTTAAAACAAATGTAATATAAAAGCAAAAAATTCTTAATCGGATATTTTGGAAATACTCAAACATAATTATGTAAATATATTTAAGAAGGAAATGGTATTGAAAAAGCTAAATACACAGGAAAAATTTTTGATGTGGATTGAACCCACAACCTATGACAAATGCAGTCACTTCTTTTCCAGTTGTGCCAAATCGTTTTTTCTTGTTGTCTTATCATATTGATTTCTTTTTAATGTATAATTGTTTTTGTGCCAAACCCAACACATTATAGGATCCGCGCATTTTTAAACTGAGTTAAGCAACAAATTATCTTCAAAACAAACATTTTCATGAATCGAATTTATGACCAGAATGACAAATTGTAAATTTTGGTCGATTTTAACGCTACAATTTTTTTTGTTCTTCTAACTTTTTTAACCCAATGACATTTTCTGTAAACATGTGCTTTATTTTTACGTCCTTCATATTTGTACTTCTCCTTTAATAGTAAAGTCATTAATTAGGTGTAAAAATATTGGATATTATTTATTATTATTATTATTATTTTGAGCTCATATTGTAGAGCTGGGCATAATATCCGAAATCCAAACCCAAACCCGAAATTGATCCGAAAAATCGGGTTCGAATCGGGTTCAGATTTAAAAAATAACCGATTGGATAGTGTTATTATGTGATTCGAATATCCAAACCAGATCAGATATATTCGAACGGATTTCAGATATCCAAAATAACCGAACTCAATAACTCTATTACTTAATGATGTCAAAAGGAATGTTGAATCTTCATGATTCATTTTGAACCTAGCAAAAATGTTGAATTATGTTAATTAAGTATAAAGTTAATAAAAAAAATTAATACAACTAATTATAGTTTTGTTTTGCTGATCAAAGAATCCAAATGTTTTTAATTTCTTACTTTTTATTTTCTGTTTCGAGATATAAATTCAGTTTCAAATCTTTGGGCATATTTTTGGGCTGTATTTGTTGGTTTGGTTTTACTTAAAATGGTTGAATGGGTTCTAATTTATTTAGTTTGCCCACATAAATAAATTTATCAATTTGTTAGGTTGAATATTAAAAACCAAACCCACCCCATTAATAGTTAAACCCTAAGTTATCTTTCGTTAAGTTAACGATTAACTTTTTTTTAGTACTACAAATAAAAAAATCAATAAATAAAGGAAGTTTAAATTAATACTTAACTATAGTTTGTTTATTATATCGTGTGGCTCGTTTCTTCCTTCCAGTCAATTTCATATTCTTATTCTTAATGTTTCTACCATTCTACTTCTATTCAATCAATATCGCTTATTAGATTCATAATAATTCTCTACTGGTTAGTCTTATTTGGTTAGTCTTCAAGTCAATTCCATCTTCTTTATTATATTGATGGAATTTCTTGTGAATTATGTGTGATTTTGATAATATAATTGTTGCTTGGTAATTGTATGATGGAGAGATCAACGTGTTACGAGTCTCAAAAACCTTTTTTTGTCGAGTAAAAAAGTCTCGTCGTCGAAGAGAAATCAAAATCATTACTGCAATAATTAACCTTAGAGGCTGCTTTTGGTTTTGTTTAAAAGAATTTTCGTTCATCAAGTAAGAACAAAAATACATGGTATATAACAATAGTTTTTGATTTTGATTTCATTAATCTTTTTAACTTGACTCAACAATTCAATCTTTGGCTTTTTGCTTTTGATTTTGTTAGTAATAGATTTTAGACTAGTAGTATACTTTATTGTTTCGATGATAAGAATGTATTATAAAAGTACATAATGATTGAGTCGATTGGTGTACCTATCTTTTTGCAACTCTTAGCTTGAGAGAAAATATCTATCTAGAGATATTGATCTATTGATTATATTATATGCAGATGGGTTCATCATCTCCATTTCCAGAAAACATAAACAATAGAGATGAAAAAAGAAGATTTTGAAACTCAAAATCCAGATGAAAGGGGTAAAAGGAAGAACCAACAATCTGGAGGTGTTAAAAAAATATTAGCATCAAGGTCACCTACATGGAATCACTTCACAAGATTGGAAGAAGACCGTGACAGATGTACTTGTCATTACTGCAAGAAAGAGTTTTCTTGTTCAAGCAGATCGGGAACCACAAATTTGAATAATCATCTATTAATTTGTAAGAAATATAAAGCAGAAGTAAATGATCAAGATAAGCAAAAAATTATTAATACTCAAGGAGGTTTCAAGAACTCAAAAGTCCTTGAATCTGTTTTCAGAGAAGCAACCAATGAGTTGCTTGTTATATCAGAGCTATCAATAAATTTTGTTGAGGGTATGAGTTGGAAACACTTATGCAATAAGGTAATATTTTAGTTTTCGTTTTTCATATTTTTCTTTGTAAGTATATACATCTAATATATCTAATATTTTTATGTATATACATCTAGATTAACATGTACAAGCCACATTCAAGAAGAACAACAACACGAGATATTGTTCAGATATATGCTAATCGAAAGGCTACTCTCAAGAAGTGGTTTATTAAAAACAAGCAAATAGTTTCGATAACCACAGATATATGGGTTTCTCAACCCACATGTAACACGAATTAATAGCTATCAAATTGATTTAAATAACTTTGGTTCAATTATAGTATAAAAATTAGGATTTAGATAAATTGATTTATAACTGGAAAAAATTTGATGTGGTAACCTGCTACGATCCATGTAATATTATAAAGTAATAAGTCATAATTATATAAAGGATGACATAATTTTATAAGAGGTATTTGTGTGTGTGTGTTTGCTTAACATTAAGTCACTTTGTGATGCGCAAGTAAATCAAATTTACAATTTGTGATATCTTTTTAGTTTCGTTTATCAAAAAAAAAAAAGGAAAAGTAAAAGTAAATTCTCTCTCTTTATGATCTTGGTGCTTGTGAATTATGGATGCTTTTAATTTAAACCGAGGTAGGGTTTTGGTGATATTTTCAGTTCCAGGAAAAAGAGTTAAATCAAAATGCAAGTGGATGAAGTAGTATTCTTTCATTAATTCCATCAACGATCGTAATTTGATATAAGTTTTAATTTATGTAAGTGTCGCTAAGTCTAGTAATTTGGTTATAAATATATTATTTATTATACACAAAGCAAACCATTAGGGTCAAACCTGCTTCTCTATCGGTTTTAATTATATAAACCAAAGACACTTATGAAATTGATTTAGATAACTTTGGTTCGTACCATTTTCTCCAATCCTAATTTGGATAGATGTTTTTTTCTTGTATTCAGGTGCAAGTTATATGGTGATTACATCACACTATATTGATAAAGAATGGAAACTAAAAAAACTCATTATTAGGTTTAAGCATGTACTAGATCACAAAGGTACCACCATCTCTAAGGTACTTTTAGATTGTTTGGCTGATTGGGGAATAGAAAAGGTATTTTGTGTGACCGTGGATAATGCAACTGCTAATACAAATGCATTAGCAAAGTTTGAATCAGATTTTTCACATGTTTCCGAAGAGCCTTTAGTTATGAAAGGTAAATATATGCAAATGAGATGTGCTTTTCATATAATGAACTTGATAGTGAAAGAGGGTTTGGAGAAGGTGAATGGAAGTGTGTGTGCAATCCGTAAGGCTGTGTTTTATGTTAGATCTGGAACATCTAGGCAACATTCATTTGAGCTTAAGGTAGAGTCTGGTAAATTTAGTAGGGGTAGCTTGCCATTAGATGTGAGAACTAGATGAAACTCCACATATCTGATGTTGATAAGTGCAATAAAGTTTAAGGCATCTTTTGATAAAATGGAGTTAGAAGACAAGCTGTATAACGATTACTTCATAGAGTTTGAGAATGGAAATAAAAGGGATGGACCTCCTTTGAATCCTGATTTTCTTGAGGCCGAAAGGTTAGTGAAGTTACTCATAATCTTCTACAAATCTACTTTAGTAGTCTCAGCTTCTACTAAAGTAAATTCACATAAGTGTTTTGGCGAAATAGCAAACATGGCATCTAATCTTTTGCTACTTTCTAGTAGTGATGCTCTTACTTTAAAGATCAAAGGTAGTGAAATGTATTCCAAGTTTACTAAATATTGGGATGGTTTGCAGAACATCAATAAGATGTTGATACTTGGTAGTGTATTTGATCCTTGGAAGAAGATGCAATTTGCAAATATGTGCTTTGAGGAGATGTATAGCGAAGATACTACTTAGGTTACATATATGGATAAGTCAGTTCGTGACATGCTAAAGGCTATGTTTAAAGAGTACAAGATAGATATAATAAGAATGTAAGCTCACAATAACAACCATCTAGATCTAATTCAACTCAATCTACACAAGATCAGCAAGCAGAGAGGATGAATTCAGTTGAGGATGATTTTAGTTACCAGAGGATTGAGAAGAAGTATAATACACTGTTGACAAAGATAGGGTTAAGAGCATGAACAAGTTGGATACTTATTTGATGGATAAAGTAGATAATGCATAGGTAATGTTGGGATCAGAGTATGATGTACTCTCTTGGTGGAGACTCAATAGTTGCAAATAT
>OVBE01007501.1:0-18408 GCA_900406425.1 Iberis pinnata
TAATATATATTAAATATATATAATTTAAATATATTAAATAATTTTGGTCCAGCTCGTATATTAGCTTCTAAAAAAATTTAATATCCAAAACTGGATCCAAGCTCCACGAATATTCTAATTTGCGAAGCGGATCTGGACGGATCCCATATAATAATTTCACCCATAGTTTCTGTTACGTTGTATTAATGGTTTTACTTATTATACTATAAATTATATTTTCCCAAATTAAAACGTTTCACGAGTCAATCTACTTGATAAAAAAATTGCATGATTAAAAAATAAATAAATAAATGAAATATTTGTAGAGAATAAGTAAAAATGAACACAAGAAAAGTTTTGTCAAGGCTAAGAGTAGCTGACCAAGAAGCTGGCTCAACTCCATCTTCATCGAGAAATGAAGATCATCAGATCATGATCATGAGTCCACAAAAGGGCTATTCCAATGTTTTACTTACCGTAAGCTTCACTATGTTCCTTATTTATAATATATATATATAATTTTTGGTCAAAATCTCAAGTAATTACATAGAAAACATCATAGATACTTGGCTCATTTATGTATAATATCTAAAAAGTAGTTTTGGTCAAATGGTTAAAAGTCCATTTCTGCATTTTTCTCCATTTTGACTCCACGTAATTGCGAAACCCTGCCCTATCTAGAATATAGTTTTGGCCAAGTGGTTAAAAGTCCACGCTTAACTGTGGAGTTCTCTCTAGACTGGTGACCGAAAAGATAAGTGCACTTTGGTGATATAAATAGACAAATCAATTTTCTTAAACTCTCACCATGCACCGCCATTTCTCTATAAACTGGGGTGTTACACAGATCATTTCACATACAAACGTAAACTGTAAATATATGGTTTTTGCAAAAATATATATATAGTTGCTCTTGAACTTTGTTGTTTGTTATGGTCATGAGGCTCTGTTATATATAACGGCACAAACGGTGGGGGTAACGGTGGCAACTTTTGTGGGGGTTAAAGTTTATGGAGTAAACGCTAATTTGATTACAACAAAACCTGCGTTTAGCCGCGTTTCTGCGTTCTTAATTGAACTCATTGCAACAAGCATTGTAGTATTTCTCATCTTTGCTTTGTCTTCTAGTCCTCATCACAATGCAGAACCGGTCTTGAGCCCGAGCAGAGCAAGCATGCGCTTGCAGCCCATTTTTCAATTTAAAAATTTTAGTTAAGAAAACGGCCCAATTTTTGAAAAATTGTACAATTTTGATCTATTTTTCCATTGTAGATTGCAGCCTTTAAAAAATTTTAAAATCTCAGGACCGGTCCTGTCACAATGTAAGTACATATAACTATCTAGCTAGATCATTGTATGCTAATTTAGTTTTGCTGGTATCAAACATCTAGAACATATTATAAGAAAGTGACATCGAGAACTTTCATAAAACAACACAACAAATAATTTTTTTGTTTAAAAATAAAATTAATACTAAAATATGTTTTTTCAAAAGTATTATATATATAATATAAGTTTATCTTTTTTACTTCTAAATTTTGAATATTAAAATTAGTTTTGACTTTGATAATTTCTTATTGTTTCGAGGTATTGTTACTTGCTAGACGTTGATTGTTCATTAGTAATGAACATTGACTTTTATCTTAGTAGAAAAATTAAAAAATTTCCACACAATATTTTTGTAATTATCAATGACAATAACTATAAACCTAAGAATTTAATCTTTTGATTTCATAAAAAAGTATTAAATGGACGGTCTAGGTTGCCATAAGCGGTCTAGGTTGGTTCATGCCACAATCTGAAGATGCATTTATCATGTACGGTTGTGAAGAGGTCAGATGTGGCAAATCACCTCTACACATGTAGAACTGATGGCTTTCATGTGGACGTTAAAATGCTTTTTGAACATGGGCAGACCATATAATTTATTTATCACTGATTCAACCGATTTAGTCCTTCTCTTTCAGAATCCGGAGGATTGGCCGGTTTATGCCGCTGAATTAGCAGAAATTAACCATCTGAATAGTACCTATTTCCCGTTTGAAGTCATATATAGGAGACGAAGCTGGAACACGATTGCGGACCATCTTACAAGAGCATCCCGAGAACGAAATATGATAACATTCTTTGTGGACACTTCACCGCCGAGTTGGTGTTCCGCGCTTCCTTTAGCGCCTTAATTGTTGTTGTGTTATTTTATTTCTTCGCTTTTCTTGTTTGAAAAAAAAAGTATTACATGGACCCTATTTTTTTTTTTGTTATTCCCTCAGCTTCTTGAGTATGAATAAAACAAGAACTCAAAAAGACAACAAAAAGAAAGTTTCAGAAAACATCCAATCTATGACTGTTTCCTTAACAGATTTTTTCTACATCATTCTTCAAAATTCAGAAAACGAAAACTGACATTGACATTGATATTGACATACAAAGTGAAGTAACCACGTCTTCATTAACAATTCTTTAAGCCTCCTTTAGTTAGAAATTAGACAAAGCTTTTCACTTTCTTAAAGAGATTATAATGTCCAAGAAGCTACATGTTGAAGAAAATGGAGAAGCTAAGCAAATCTCTGAAGCTTTCAAAAGATATAAGAATAAGTCAAAGCTTGTGTTTGAGCCATCTCTAAGAATGTTAGGGCTTTTCTTGGTTAGTGTGTGTGTATGTTTAGTATGCATTGTTTCATACTTTGATTACATACAAGTGGCTAAAAGCTATGATCTTACAGACAAAGCAAAGAGATTTGTTTGGTTCAAACTTGATAACAACAACAAAAACAATATTAGTAGTTTCAAGAGAGTTGAGTTTCTTGAAGAAAGTGGAAATGAGTGTGATGTGTTTGATGGTGATTGGGTTTATGATGAATCTTATCCATTGTATCAATCTAAAGATTGTAGGTTTCTTGATGATGGTTTTAGATGTAGTGAATATGGAAGGTCTGATTTGTTATATACTCAATGGAGATGGCAACCTAAAGATTGTGATTTGCCAAAGTATGAATATCTTATCTCTCTCTCTCTCTCTTGTTACGAAATCAAATTATGTTTCTTGTTTTAATTTAGTCTTTTATATGGTCCCTTTATATAAGACCATAAAAAAACTAATATGAGAAAAATAGATATTCCTTCCGTTTCATAATAGGTATCGTTTTAAAGCTAAATTTTGTTTTTATAAAGAACGTCGTTTTAAGTTTTCAATACATAAATTAAATGAATTTGAGTTTTTAGCCAATAAAATTATTGCATTATTGAATATTTAATGTGGCCTTGGCCTAGTGGCATTCATAAATTCACACAAGGCAGGTAGCACCACCCTACTCGGGATCGAGTCTCTGTGCCTACGATAGTGTAGGAATTGCCTGCAATTATGTAGGAACTGACTATTGGACCGGCATGTTGTGGCCCAAATGTGGTGAGAAAAAATGTTGTTTTTATGAAAAACAAAAAATTTATTAATTCATGTGCAAAACTCTAAAACAATACTTATTATGAAACCGAGGGAATAATAAACATTAATATACACTTTTCATGCTAACCTCTAGATCACACCGGATTGACCCATTAACCTTAATTCAATTAATAGGATAAAATGCACTCGCAAAACGAGTGAACAGATTCGATCTCTGGTCTGATAACACCAATAGAGTTGACGACAGTCACTAGACCACTTGATCATTTTTATTAGTAAACAATTTTAAATAAACAAGTTTGATCTTTTATATGATTCCTTCTTCTTCTATTTCACATTTACATCAAAAAATTATTTCCTTCACCAATGAAAATGTGTATTCTCCTTTTTTCATAAAGGCTTTTGTATTAGAGTATATTATTGCAAAAACTAGTTTCATGTGGATTATATAGAACTTTTGTAGTATTCAAATTTTATCTGATTCATTAGTATATAGTGCTAGTTACTCAAATTGTAGACATTCCTTGAATAGAATGAGTCAACTCTCAAACAACTTATTGCCAAACTCTTATAGTTCAATCTTTTCTTTCAAGACCATTTACTTAAAGTTGACTCTCTTTTTTGTTTTCAATCATGTATAAAAACAAACAGATTTGATGCTAAACTGATGCTAGAGAAACTCAGGGACAAAAGGTTAGTCTTTGTTGGAGATTCAATAGGAAGAAACCAATGGGAGTCTCTTCTTTGTCTACTATCTTCTTCAATCAAGAATGAGAGTTTGGTTTATGAAGTGAATGGAAGTCCTATAAGAAAGCACACAGGGTTCTTAGTGTTCAAATTTGAAGACTATAATTGCACAATAGAATACTATAGATCTCCATTTTTGGTACCTCAAGGTAGACCACCAACAAAATCACCAAAAGAGGTTAAGGCAACTTTAAAATTAGACACTATGGATTGGAGTTCAAGAAAATGGAGACATGCAGATGTTTTAGTACTCAATACTGGACATTGGTGGAATGAAGGAAAAACTATTAAAAAGTAAGTTTGTTGATATATGTCTCATCTTTTATCATTTTTCTAGTAATTATGACCAAAGTCGGTTTTGAGCCCAAACAGGATAATCAAGAATTTGTAGTTTTTTCTAATTAAATTTTTCTTGATTAAAAAAGGGTTCATTTTCTAATATTTTTTTGCTAAACCGGCTCATTTTCTTTTTAGATTGTGGTCCAAGCAAATCAAGTACGAGTTTGTGGCATATTTTCTAATTTAAAAATTTTAGTTAAAATATAGTCCATTTTGCTAAAGTATTTTGCTAAACCGGCTCATTTTTTATTTTAGAATGTGGTCCAAGCAGAGTAAGCACGAATTTCAGCCGTTTTCTAGTTTAAGAAAGGGTCTATAATTTTTTTTTTATTTTTGCTAAACCAGTTCATTCTTCTGTTTAAATTGCGGTTTAAACATAGCATATATGAACTTGCGATTCTTTTTCTAATTTTAAAATTTTAGTTCAAAAACATCCATTTTTTGAAAGAAAGAAAAAATTCGTAAGCCAATCTATTTTTCATTTTAGATTGCGGTTTCTAAAATTTCAATATCGATTTTGACTATGACCAAAATCTTGAACAGGGGATGTTATTTTCAAGAAGGAAAAGTAGTGAAGTTAAAGATGAATGTAGATGATGCATATAAAAGAGCTATGGAAACTGTTATAAAATGGATACAAACCGAAGTCAATTCAAACAAAACTCTAGTGTTCTTCCGTACATTACCACCAGTACATTTCAGGTTCTTAACTAAAACTCTTTGATTCAATTAGATTCAATCTCTAAGTAGTTACACTAAAAGAATGAGTGATTAATCCGACCACCTTTTAATTGGAAATTTGACTGAAAACATGACTTGCGACTAACTTCCGACCAGAAGTGTTTAGTCAGAAACTGGTGGTCGTAATGTTTAGGTTAGTCGGAAATTTGTGGAAATGTACCGACAAGATAATTTAGTCAGAAATTCCTCGAAAATTTAGTCTGTAATTTCTCGCAAAATGTAACGAGAAATTTGCGACTAATTTCCACTTTAATCGAAAATTTAATCGGTAATTTCTTGATATGGTTTTGGCCTTTATGAATCAGTGGAGGTAATAAAAGAACAAGAGGAACATGTCACATGGAGACATTACCTAAAACTACCAAAACTTCATTGGATTCATTAGAGACTTGGAAACAATTAAAGATCCTTGATGATGTTTTGTCACATTATACAAATAAATCAAAGTATGTTAATATGAAAATGTTGAATATAACTGCAATGTCTGCTCAAAGAAAAGATGGTCATCCATCTTTATATTATCGCGGTTCGATTGGTCCTGCACCATTTCATCTTCAAGATTGTAGCCATTGGTGTCTTCCTGGTGTTCCTGATGTGTGGAATGAGCTTTTGTATGCATTGTTTATGAAACAAGAAAATTCTTCTTCTATGGAAAATCATTAGACTACAACTACAAGTCTTGATTAAATTGTTTGTGAACATGTTGATAATATTATTCTTTGGTTGTATAGAGTAAAATCTGAATGATTTTCAAAGTTTCCATATAAATTGAGTGACCTTAGATCAAAAAATATTATAATAGATGTGATATCAAAGTAGAAAGATGAAAATAGATAGTTTAGAGCATCTCCACCTTGTTATTCCATTATAAAGTAACTCTAAATTAGTTTTTGCTTTAATCTATAACTCTATTTTTCACTTTATAAAAGAATATTTCATATAGATTTCATTCACACTTTAAAATTAATTGTCAATTATATCTCATATTTGTAAACTTTGTAAAATGATCTCAATTATTTAAAAATTGTTTTACTAGATAATAATATTTCAAATATATTGTTGAAATAACATTTATATTACATCTCAAAATAATAAAATATAACATAATTAATTTTTTTGATTCAATCATTAGTGAATTTCTCTCAAATATGAACAATTGATGTTTAGAAGTGATATTTTATGTTGTTGTTTAATTTTTTTTTTTTAAGTTTAAGTTATTTTTTATTATATCTATTAAATTATTGAATGTTATTTTATCTTATTAATTTAAAACAAAATATTAAATTAATTAGTAAAAGTTTCAAAAGATATAGCAATTAAAAGATCACTTTGTAAATAAAATAGTTATACACTAAATCTAAAATAAAGTGGAGATTAGAATTATTCTATTTTTAAAAAAAAAAAAATTGGGTCAATACAGACTCGTCCAATAGTCAGTTCAATTCATACTTTATCATAGACATCGAGACTTGATCCCGGGTGGGGTGGTGTCATCTGCCTTATATGGACTTATGAATGTCATTATGCCAACGCCAGTTCTCCTGGGTTACTCCATTTATAGAGTGAAAAAAGTAAAAATTCTATTTTAGTTTGGAAAATAAAGTTGGATTGGAAAAGATTATACTCTAAAATAATGTTTTGCTAATAATAGAGATGATTTTGAGATACTCTTAGTTTTAGGTCTAGTTTTTAAAAAAAAACAGTAAAGATCTTCGGAATCTACTCAGAAAGTCAATTTAGGAGGTATAGTAAAGTTGAGAAGTGTCGCTAGTTCAAGTGGTAAAAGTCTACTAGGCCTCTTTATCAATTTGTGAAGTTCGATTTCACCTCTCTGCAAGTTTGTGGTTGTTCTCCGTGTGTATGCGGTTTAAAGGGCTAACTGGGCAACCCGTTGTGCCCAATAGACGACAGAAAAGGGTGGTATAGTAAAGTTATTGTTTTAGTTTTGTTTTGCTTCTCTTTTATAAAACTATCGGTTTAATATTAATCTTCTAAATGACAAAAAGTAAGCTTATTGTTTAAAATGTACATAAATGAATTTTGGTCTTGCAAGAATTTATTTTTTGGTGTTGAATTTTGAAGATGTGAATGGATGATAATAAGAACAAACATATTGATACTGTCTAGATCATGTTGATCTGTGTCTGGTAATCTTCTGAAGTTTGAGGTAAGAGTGCATGTATCTTTGCCTGTCTTGCCACTTCCATTTGTTTAAAATGTATTTTTTTTTACATGAAAACATAGTGACATATGCATTGAATGTGTTTTTTTTGTTAAAAAATAAAAAAATATAGATTGAGAAATTTTCAGAAATTACAACGTTTATATATTATTATTTTTAGAAAAGTAATTAACATAATTGTTATCATTTTTACTACATTTTCATTTAAAAGAATTTAAATTTGGTCTTCGAAGCAACATAGACCAAACGAAAACCCATCAATACAAAATCATTTGAATTTTTACAAGAAGCAGAAAACATTTTAAAATACCAAATAATATTTATGCAAATGAAGCAAATAAACCGAATAATAATATTCATTAAGAAATAATATTTTAATCAAAGGTACACAAATATTTACATAAGAAATTTAATGCTCATAAAACTGGTTATTTATTTTAATTTTATTATATATATAAATATAACTACGAATAATACCTCACAAAATCACGAAAGAAAAAATTAGTTTTCTTTTGTATTTGTTACCAACCCAGATCTTCAATCTTGACATTTATACATTTTGTTGTCAATATTTGGGTTACAACATACCGATATAATAGTCAAGTTCGTACTCTACCGAAGTCTTGAGGATTCGACCTCGGATAGAATGGTGTTATCTGCTTCATTTGAATTTATGAATTTCACTATGTCAAAAACATTTCCTAACATTTATACATGATTATATACAAATAATATCAATAATTAAAATGTATCATTCAAAAAGAATAGAGAAATTACTCGAAATATCATCAAAAGAAGTTCAAATTTTAAAAATACTACACACTTTCAAAAGTCTTAAAAATACAACACATTTAAAAATATTCTAAAAACACCACAAACATATATAAAATGAATTTTAAGAGTTCAGAATTTAAAATTTTGGTTTTTGGTTTGCTAAATAGAGTTTATGATTTAGTTTTGAATGATGTAAAATTTGGTTTTGGGGTTTTAAGGTTTAAATTTGAAGTTTTAAAGCTGTTTTAAATTTTATGATAATTATGAAACAAAGATATTTTTATGGTATTTTTTATAAAAAAAAATGTATTACTTTAGAATTTTTGGGAGTGACTTAAATTTTTAAAATAGATTTAATTTTGTGATATTTTTGAAAATTCCTAAAAAATATTATGAGCATATATCTTTCAAACAAATACAACTTAAATCGTTATATGCAAATATTGCATACCACTTCAACCGCACGATCTCCCACAAGCTCAACATCCTTATCCTACTAGATAACTACTTATTAAAGAATGTTTGGTGTAATCCAATTTATATATATATATGCACCAAAAGTCTTTCTATGGATATATTTTAGGTTTATATTTTATATAATAAAACATAAAGAGGCTATTTAATTTGAGTTAATCGAATCATTATGATTCATAAAAGATAAGTCGGTGTGGCTAAAAAAACCAAGTCGGTGATCTTGACATGACATGAACATTAGCTAGAAGCTCATGAGAGAATCTTTGATTGTAAATTCTCTCTTCACAAAAACTTTATTTCTATAGCTATCTCCTTAATGCAATGGTCATTTAAAATTTGATAATTATGGAATAGTTAATTTCAAGAGAACCGGTTTTCAAAACATCATGACAAGATAACCGGTTTTGATTTTTCAAAAATTTTGGCAATATAATATGCAGAGTCGTGTCTACNTAGAAAGCTCATGAGAGAATCTGTGATTGTAAATTCTCTCTTCACAAAAAACTTTCTTTCTAGCTATCTCATTAATACAATGTTCATTTAAAATTTGAGAATTGTGGAGTAATTAATCTTTAAGAGAACCGGTTTTCAAAACATCATGACAAGATAACCAGTTTTAATTTTTCAAAAATTTTTGAAATATAATATGCAGAGTTGTGTCTACCTTTATAGATTGCAGACATTTTTTTAGACGGCGTTGCATGATGTGGAAAATTATAGACGGCGATATCTAGAGGTTATGATCCAACAAAAGCCGCGTCTATTGAACCGCCACGCAGATTTTCTAGTCCGTGCGGCGAGGAGAAGAAATCGAAGCTTCACCTTCATTGGCGCAGAACTTACTTCATGGATGTCAACAGTGGCGGTCCTAGAAGTTCTTGGGCCGCAATCTATTAAAAAATTTTGGGCCGACATTTTTTATATATTAAAAAATTTAACACAACAGTGAACAATATATGGATCAAACTCCTTCACTAAAAGACAACTTTTCAATGACTAACCACTAGACTAAGTTAACTCTTTAATAATACGAAGATCGTAAGCCCAAGCTTGGCTTGTTTGGACTCAAGGCCGGGCTTGGATGTCAAGAGACATGTCTCTAATGTTCTAGTTTTTCTTCCCTTCTTGGTGACAAAAAAAAAAAAACCTACAAGCATTTTTCTAAAATCACTAAACAAAGATAATTTATGTGCCAAAATTCCACTATTTTACTAATTTTGTTTGTATTATGTTAATTTAAAGTTACAATATTACCATAATTAAGTTCAAGCCATAAACATATATATAATAATATTCGAATGAATCTAAAAACGACCCAAAAAGATCGAAGAAAAAGAGAAGAAGCAACAGTTGAAAAAGGTCAAAAAAATAGGAAAAATAAAATCCAATATTCCTTTTGTATAATAAATAGTCATCAATTGATTGATCTTAAATTTCAGAATTATGGAGTAATTAATCTTAAGAGAACCAGTTTTCAAAACAAATCATGACAAGATAATCGGTTTTGATTTTCAAGATTCTTTGCGATAGTATGCAGAGTCGTGTCTACCTTCATAAATTATAGATATTTTTATAAGACCATTAAACAAAAAAAATTTTATAGACCACACGATTCCACAATTTTACTAGTTTTATTTGTGTTAAACATGTTTTGTNTAGATTATAAACATTTTTCTAGACGGCGCTGGCGCTGCATGATATGGAGAATTATAGACGGCGATATTTAGAGGTTATTATCCAACAAAGGATGCGTCTATTGAACCGCCACGCAGATTTTCTAGTCCGTGCGGCGAGGAGAAGATATCAAAGCTTCATTTTTATTAGCGCATAACTTCCCTCATGGATATCGAGAGACATATATCTAGTGTTCTAGTTTTTCTTTCGTTCTTGGTGAAAAAAAAATTACAGACATTTTTCTAAGATCACTAAACAAAAATAATTTATAAGCCACAATTCCACTATTTTACTAATTTTGTTTGTATTATGTTAATTTAAAGTTACAATATTACCATAAATTCAAACCATAAACATATATTCCTTCCGTTCCAAAATATAAGGATTTCTAGCAAAAAACACAAAGATTAAGAAAGTTATAGTTTAACCATTCAATAAAAAGGCTATGTATTTTTAATTCTACAAAAGTTGCAAAAAATATTTGAGAAAACCTTATATTTTAAAACAAAAATAAATCTCTAAAAAGCCTTATATTTTGGAACAGAAGAAGTATATAATAATATTCGAATGAATCTGAAAACGACCCAAAAAGATTGAAGAAAAAGAGAAGAAGCAACAGTTGAAAAAGGTGCAAAAAAATAGGAAAAATAAAATCCAATATTCCTTTTGTATAATAAAGAGTCATCAATTGATCTTAAATTTGAGAATTATGGAGTAATTAACCTTAAGAGAACCGGTTTTCAGACAACATAATCGGTTTTGATTTTCAAGATTCTTTGCGATAATATGCAGAATCGTGTCTACCTTCATAAATTATAGATATTTTTATAAGACCATTAAACAAAAAAAAAATTATAGACCACACGATTCCACAATTTTACTAGTTTTATTTGTGTTAAACATGTTTTGTCTTAATTGTTTGATCTAACTAATTTTAACATTTTGATTATGATCTTCGATTTTATATTATAATTTTTCAATTGTTTATTTTAATATTTTAAGTAATTATTTAATAAAATAAAATATATATTTTTCGAGGTCTTTTATTATTTTGGCACGATATCGACACCAATAATATGTATGAATTACTGAATTTTTGAACAACAACAAATTATATATAAAAAATTTAGATACGAAAATTGAAAAAAGAAGTGGTCTCCAAAATGTCAAAATCGGTCATCTTAGATTTAAACTTGGGTTTTGGTTTGGAATTGATTTCTAGGACCTTATCCAGGAAGTAGGAAGTGTATATACAAAACCTTGTGGTCTTTTATTATTTGCCAATTTTTTTAATTTATGTGGCTGTAAATGCTGAAAAACACATATCCAATTTCAGATAAGTTTACATTATTGTTTTTATACGTTATATTATTTTACCCACAATAATTTTGAGGTCTATTGAGTATCCATACAATTCAACTGTCAATTATGTCTGAAATCTGATTTATATATGAAGACAATCGGAAATTATTTTAAGTTTAACAAAGTTTTAAATTAAGTTTAATTTATTTATTTATACTCTTACTCGTTTATTCTAAAGTATATTATGTAACAATTATGTTTTTGAATAAAATATCTAACAATCAATGAATTATATGATTTTTTTATGACCCTGGTATCCGGAATCCCGGAAGATTCTGATTAGGTCCAAAGCGTCCGTAGTCGCCAAAGGTATCCAGAACGACCGCTAAATTCACCCCACATTAATTAACAGTGGCCGGGATTCAAATTCAGGTGATAAAACTCACAACTGTGAGCTCTTTACTATTAGAACTAGACAATTTTATAAATAAACCTTATAACATATTAAACCTTATAACATATTGTTCATTTGTTAATTGATGAAGCTTATCAATAAACATATCTCACTTTAGTGGTTTAAAACCGTCATAGTTTGTACATGTAAATTTAAGAGAATAGTAGTCCTTTCATCGTCGTGATTTGGTTCATTTTTATTTTACTTAAAAACCCGGTAGGTCATGATAATAAAATTTTGTCGATATCGACTTCGCTTTGGTTGAAAACCGTATAATCATTCAGGTTTTTTGTCTTCAAATTAACTATATAAAAAATTAGTTAGAATTATAATGTAAGAAATAATCATTTTAATTCACATATACGCAATATATTCATCACTCTTTTTATTTTACTTTTGCTCAAACATTTTTAGTGGTTGATGTCGATATAGAATCTTTTCTCATATTTTTGATCTAACTTAAATTTTAATAGATTTGATTTGGATATTTAGACTATATTTTATATTTTTTACGATTATTATTATTTTCTTATGCACCTTTTTATTTAAAATTGGTTGTAAACTAAACTGATTTTTCTTACGATTTTTTGATGGTTTTTTTCAAAACCGTTTAAACTGTAAACATAAAAAATAAAAATTAAATCGTAACCAAACTTTAAACCGAATTATTTTAGTTTTCATAAAGCAAAAAACAAGAAGAAGAAAACAAAACGTAACTGAATCATAAATTGGAATGTCCAACCCTAATTGTGTGCAAAAGACTAGTAATATTTATATATTAAAAATGAACTATTTTTTANCTATATTCTAAAAATGAACTATTTTTCTGAAAAATATATTGCACTGTATACTAATGTAGAAATGGAGAACAAACTCATAAGATATTGACTTTGGAGTCGTGGTTTAAACTAACCAACTTGATTACTTGACCGGTGTGCGACCCCACTTCCATAAAAGACTATCCACAAGACTCCAACTATAATCAAATCATGGAGATAGATTCTTCTTTTCTTGTCTATCTCAAAAAAAATTATATATATTTATAATCTTAGTGTCCATTTCCTCAATTATCTACTTAAAATGAGACTTTCTACAATGCTAAATTTGTTACATAACTAAATACATTGCTATAATTAACCAACTATAGGAAGCATCACATTATACTACTCTACTCTACTCTATTTTGTAACTATATATATTTAGAGAAATTTCATAAAATACTATGGAAACTAGTTTGTGAGATAAATGTAGCATACACTCCTAATTATTCTAGAATACCATTTAAACATTTTTCTTTCAAAATATTACAGATATAAAAAAATAAAATTTCTAGTGGTGTATAGATTTCGGGTTTTTTGAGCACAGGTTGCATGGTGAAGAAGAAGAGCGAGAGAGGTTAGACGAATTTACTAACAAAAGCTCCGTCTCTAACCGCCGGAGGTCCTCACGACCCACCGGTGAGAAATCTCCTTTCTTCCTCCTCTTTCTTTCCCATCCATGGCTTCCCCACCTCGAGATCCTCCTCTTGCAACAGATTCAGTTCCTCCCGATCTCCTATTTCTCTCACCCCTTCCCTTCTCTTCAGCTCCAATTTCAAGATCTACTTTTTCTTCTTTACCAGTTGAAGTGCTAACTTCGTCAGTAGTCTCTAGATCTCTAGTCGCGCCTCCACATGAGCCTCCAATTACCACCAATTTCGCTTCGACCCAAGCTCCTGGTTCCTCTTCTCTAGAAGGTTCCGGCGGACTTTGGGCAGATAGATTCAAGACATCTCTCAGAAATTTGTCAAAGGTTTCTTCTCCTGTTCTTGAAGAGGATGGTATTGTTTCGGTTTCTGCCCCAGATAATGTCCTTCTAGGCTCCAGCCAGATGTGGAAAGGATATCTAGTCGCCCATTTTCATGGAAACCCACCATCTCCAGCCAAGATTTTCGCTGATTTAAACCCGATCTGGGGCAAAAAAGGCCGAATATCTGTAAGGAAGTACTCTTCTTTTGTTTGCTTAATTTTCATACCCTCTGAGGAAATTCGAGCATGGGTTCTAGACGTGGGTTTCTGGAACTCTGGCAATTGTTCCTTCTCTCTCTCAGCCTGGACTTCGTCTGCAATTCTGTCTAACACCCGGTTAGAATCTGCACCTATTTGGGTTCTCTTCAAGAACATTCCTCAGCAACTTCATTCCATCGAAGGGTTTAGCTCCATAGCATCAGGAGTCGGCGAACCTCTGCACACTGAACGTTCTCGGTTACCCCCTTACTCCAATGGAATCTCCAAAATCAAGGTTGTTGTGAATCTTCTTAAGCCTCGACCATCTGCAGTTAAGGTAAAGGATAAGGAAGGAAATTCAGTTGTCGTTCTTGCTGAGTATCCGCGCCTCCCTCCTCTTTGTGAAGGTTGTGGCGAGTTTGGACATCGAGTTCTTCGCTGTCCCCAAGCCCCTGTTTCCAAGCCTCCTGCCAACCCAACTCTCTCTATGGCAGATGTTCAAGACAATCAGATATCTCCAGATGTTGTTCCCCAAAGCCAAGTCTGTCCTGTAATTGACACATCACCTGTTGTGCCTTTTGCTCCTTCTCCATCAATCTCTCGATCTTCTAGTCCACAATCAAGGACAGCAGCTACATCATCAAAGTCAGCTCCTTCTTCCCAAGTTGACTCCACAGAAACTTGGACAAAAGTAGTTAAGCGTTCTATTCCCAAAAAGACAGTCTCGGTTTCAGGGGAACAGCATCCTCGACAAGCTTCTGTTACTTCATCTCAGTTCTTATCCGAAGAGAATCTTATTGCCAAAGCACAAGAAATTATGCGATTGAAAGAGGCTTTGCAGGATGGTCTTCACTTCGCTTCTCTATCGAATTCTGCTCGTAAAAGAGAGAAGCAAAAAATAAAAAACAAGCTTTTGCTACTTTGTGATAATGATCCCTCTAAACCTCATTGCCAGCCTTCTTCTCTTTCTTCATCACACTCCTCTGGATCTTCTATTCGCAGGACTAGGTCTCTTGGTGGACCTTGCCCTCCATCCTCGTAATCATGTCCTTCGGACCCCCTTTTGTGTATATATGAAGTGTTTTTGTTGGAATGTACGAGGTCTTAATGGTTCTACTAGGCACACCACGGTTAAAAGATGGATATCTACATCGCGACCTCTTATAGGAGGCTTTTTGGAAACTCATTTGAAGCAAGATAGTATTCACGGCGTGTTATCTACATTATTACCGGCTTGGAATTATGACTGCAATTTCTCTTCTTCGGCACCAAACGGAAGAATTATAATTGTCTGGCACCCCTCAATCACAGTCCAAATTTTACTAAAGTCTGATCAGTTGGTTCTTTGTAAAATCACCAGTCATGCACTTTATCAACCAATCTTCATTGCATTCGTCTATGCTAGAAACAGGGTTGTTGAGCGTCGTCCACTTTGGGACTTAATCCGCAGTATTTCTACTCTCCCATCAATCCTAAATTCGTCTTGGATCGTCTTGGGAGACTTTAATCAAATCCTTACCACTGAGGATATATTTCCATCTATTTCCTCTCACATATCTCTGCGTGGCTTGAGTGATTTCAATGAATGCATCCATGAAGCAAATCTATTTGAACTAACATCACGTGGCTGCCATTTCACTTGGTCCAATAGGAGCAGCTCTTATCCAACAACAAGGAGGCTGGATCGTGCTCTCATAAATGAGAATTGGCAGAGGCTTTACCCACATTCTTCTGCGTTTTTTGATGCCCCCGGTAGTTCAGACCATTCACCATGTTTGGTCTCTATAACCGGTCAAGAAAACAGGAGGAATATAAGGTTTACATTTTTTAATTTTCTATTATCTCACCCCTCTTATTTTTCTGATTTAAAACAGGTTTGGGAGGAACCTGTTTTCATTGCCAGTCCCATGTCATTGTTATACCAACGACTTAGCTCAACTAAAAAGTTTTGCAAGGCTTTAAATGGAACTAGTTTTAGTGGTATTCAGAACCGGACAAAAGAGGCATTCGCCCATCTCCAAGCGGTACAGAGAGAAGTTTTAACTCATCCATCACCAATTCTGTTCCTTCACGAAAAAGAGGCTCGGGATTCATGGTTAGCTTTGGCCGCCGCGGAGGAATCTTTCTTACGGCAAAAATCACGTATTAGATGGTTGAAAGAAGGAGATACTAATTCAAGGTTCTTCCATCAAGCAATTAAGTCCAACATCTCTAAGAATGCACTATTTTCTCTTCGAGACCATGACGGGTACCGAACCACAAACCCGGAGCAAATTAAGAGGATTGTTCTTGCATACTATCAGAACCTCCTTGGCTCCACAAACAATAGAGTTTCTCCATACTCAATTGAAGATGTCCAACGCCTACACCCGTTTCGTTGTGGATCAGAATTAGCAACTCGGCTTGTCAAAATTCCTACTCCGGAGGAAATCAAAGCGGAAGTGTTTTCTCTTCCTAGGAACAAAGCGCCGGGTCCGGACGGCTTCACGGCAGAATTTTTTACTTCAGCATGGGAAACAGTTGGTTCTCATCTTACCTTAGCTGTTCGAGATTTCTTCCTCAACGTGACTTCCTTGAAGCAAGCGAACAATACGGCAATAACGTTGATTCCTAAAACTCCGGGAGCAGAAGACCTATCTAACTTTCGACCTATTTCTTGTTGTAATACAGTGTATAAGGTCATCTCTAGAATCATCGCTTCTCGACTTAAGTTGTTTCTCCCTGCGGTAGCCCAAAGAAATCAAGCGGGATTTGTAAAAGGGAGATTGTTATGCGAGAACATCCTCTTAGCATCTGAGTTGGTTGCAGGCTTCAACGACCCGGGTCCCCTATCTAAAGGATGTCTTCAAATAGATTTGGTTAAAGCGTATGATAATGTTTCTTGGCCATTCATCCTTAACATCCTTAATGCTTTTGCTCTCCCTTCTTTATTTGTCAGGTGGATCCAAGCCTGCATCACATCTCCATTTTTCTCAGTGGTTTTAAATGGTGAATTAGTCGGATTCTTTCCTGGACAGAAAGGTCTTAGACAGGGAGACCCAATTTCTTCTTCACTTTTTGTCCTAGCAATGGACATTCTAGCCAAGGAATTGGATGAGGCAGCCACTTCAAGAATTTTTCGGTCTCACCCATCATGTGTCAATCCGCTAATTACTCATCTCAGCTTCGCAGATGATCTTTTGATCTTCTTTGATGGCTCAGAAAACTCATTAACTGGAATTTTATCCATTCTGGATCGATTCACTTTGGGCTCTGGTCTTAATTTAAATCTCTCCAAGACCTTCCTTTTTCAGAATGGTAATAACCAGGATCACACAAGATGCATAGCGCAAAGGTTTAATTTAGCTCATGGTTTTCTACCAGTCAGATATCTTGGACTCCCCCTGCTTCCTCGCAAGCTCTGTTCCCACGATTATCAACCTCTACTAGATAAAATTAAGGCGAAAATTATCTCGTGGCCAGCTACAAAGCTCTCCTTTGCTGGCCGGCTCCAATTGATTGGATCAGTCCTTTTTGGTATCGTCAATTTCTGGTCCTCCATTTTTCCTCTTCCCAAGGCTTGCTTCAAAGCTATAAACTCCATGTGCTCAAGCTTTCTCTGGAAAGGGGTTCCTCAAGCAACAGGTGGAGCTAAAGTAGCATGGTCAGTAGTTTGCACGCCTAAGGATAGAGGAGGATTGGGGCTTAGGAACCTAGAAATCACTTCAAAGGTTTTTGGCCTAAAACTGATTTGGCTACTCTTTACTCAAAGTGGATCCTTATGGGTCTCTTGGATACAAAAACACGTCATCAAGAACAGATTATTTTGGGAAGCCAAATTTGAAGGAATAGGGAGTTGGATTTGGAGAAAAATTATCAAACTAAGGCCTTTGGCAAGATCTTTTTTGTTTTGCAGGGTAAAATCTGGTTCGGTGGCACTATTTTGGCATGACAACTGGACAGGTTTGGGACCCCTAATCGACCTAACTGGACGCGCTGGACCTCGGGTTTCAGGCATCGCTCTTCGAGCAACAGTATTCCAAGCGATGAATTCTCATAACTGGTCTCATCCAAGATCAAGGCATCCGATTAATCAACTTTTACGAGCAGCTCTTCCAACCGACTTTCCCTCTACATTGCAAGATGGTGTAGACATCTTCTTGTGGTCTACATCTCCTCTCGAACAGCCGGGTCAATTTAACTCATCACAAACGTCACAAGCACTCCAGCCTATCACTCCTATTGTTCCTTGGTTTAACTCGGTGTGGTTCTCTCAACACATCCCTAAGCATGGTTTTTTTGCTTGGATACTACTTAATGGAAGGCTGACAACTCGCGATAGACTTAGAAGCTGGGGACTTAACGTGCCGGCCAT
>OVBE01007502.1:0-18408 GCA_900406425.1 Iberis pinnata
TACAAATAAATTTTATTAATTTTTATTTAAAATCACTATTTAAAAAAATAAAAATAAATTTTTAAAAAATTTTAAAAATTTGAACCAAAAAATTATCGGTTTAGGGGAGAGACCCGGGGCCGTCGCCCCTAGTGTCCCTCCCACTAAACCGGCACTGTTTGTATGATATAATTTAAATTTTAATAATTCGAAGGCTTATAGCTTTGTGTTGATATTCTTTCTCCACCTAAAGAGATTTCTAATTTTCTCCACATTTTACTATTATTTTCTTTGATTTTCTTGTATCGAATACAATGATTATTGACATTAGTCTTTTTTCAATTTATTGCTTTAGTATTTCCACACCAATATGGCTAAACAATTGCCACAAATATGAATGATGCACTTCACCATTTACCAACAAAAGCAATTTACCATCCAAACTAAACTTATTCTCCAAAAGTTACGCTTTTCAATCTTTTGTGTCTTATGCAACATTGTGAGCTATATAAATAAATTATCATGCTATCTAACTTTAATTTTTTATACCTCCTGCCACCTCTATTGAAAATGTGTCTTTGTCGTCGTTGCTTCATCTCTCTTTGCTACGACCATACATGCTACTTACAACACTCTTTATGCTCTTAATCCAATTTCCTTAATTTCTACTTAGACTTTGATGCATTATTATTTGTATGACCATTGTCTTCATTTTCTTTAGTTTTTATTGATCTGTTTGTTTTAGAATCCTCAGCGTTTTGTCTTCTCATAAGCTCCTGAGCAATGGGAGAATGTCTCGCACACATCTCAAACTCCTCCATCGTCATTTATGTTATAGTCTACTCTAATTGATGCTTATTTGCAATTTCCACATTTTGGTCACAACACATAGTTTTACGAAAGCTATACAGGACTTACTGGTTTTAATGTGTGAGAGGTGAGAATGTGAATGTTTTCTTCTTTATCTAGTTCCCCTTTATTCATGTCCTAGACATTTCTTTGATATGCAGTCACAACATATATCCCTCCCACATGTTCTATGGCATCAAGAACTATCTGCAAACTGATCACAAATTTATGTCTTTCCCATTTATCACAAATGTAACTAAACTATACCCTGACAACAACATTAGCAGCATCGCCCCACACGCAATAACAACTGAACATCGTTTGTGTGATCCAACATGAGTCCATTTGGTAGGTTAATACACACCTGAGAAATCATACATACCAAGTTCATTATAAAAGTATAACAAATAACTAAAATTACTTTCACAACTGAATTTAGAAGGTAAATATTATTTAGAACACATAATAGCATTGACATTGAGTTTTCTTAACGTAATAAAATCATGCATAGTAAGAAGTATTAAAATACATTGTCTTTATCTTTATTTTGTAACAAATAAAAAAACCTGATTAGAATAAAGATGGAAGAACATGCATTAATCCAATAGTTCGGGCGCCAAAAAACATGGAAGAACATGCTTCTGTGAATAAACAGTTTCATTAACAAATAACAAATGTGTTCACCAAAAAACAAAACAAATAACAATTGTTTCAAGTCTTACCAATGTTTTTTGTTTGTTTTATGTTGTGAAGATGGTTTAGATTAAGGCTTTAAACCTGTATGATAACTAACACATCCACAACATTTTATCTCAAAGGTTTAGGAACTACTGGTTTAATCGCTGTATAGTACTTGTTCACTATGATCCAAGATATCCTTGAGGACAATATCTTATTGTAAATTTCATATATAGCCGCTACACTCATAGCCAAATCTTCGCCTCCGCCTTTTCTCAAAGTTATAATTGAAATACATGTGACTACTTCCGAATCACCATTCAAGAAATACTACTTACCTCCATCAGTTAATATATTGCATTCATCTTCCACTAATAGAAACGAGAATCTATAGTACCAAACAATTCAAATTCAGATATTTGGATTCAAATAGCAAATATAATCTATTATTATTGATATAATATGAATTTACCAAGAAGATAGGAAAGCTAGAGAGGTGAAGACAAAAAGAAAGAATCATGCTAAGCATTTTAATAGATGCATAGTTTTTATCCAGACATTCCAAACTTTCATTGAAACTTTAGTCAAAAGACCAAAGCGAAAACATTTTTTAAAACCAAAAATATCCATGTAAAGGTTTAACTCATAAATTTAACAACAACTAAGGATCAAATGGAAAACTAAACATATGTATCAGCACAACCTAAGTGCTAGCAAAAGAAGCCACAACATAGCATAGATTGTTCTATACTACACTCATAAGCTTTGGGTTTGAGATTTGTAGTTTGATCAGAAAATATGACTCAAACATAAAGAAGATGAAGAGACCTGATGCCAAATACAAATCACACGAAGAGTCATTAGACTATATATGTGCAACACGTGACATATTACTATGCGTTTCAACAATTATTGATACTCATTTTCTAGAGCATCAACAGAAGCAGTTTTTGCAGGGCGGGGTGGTCTCCACAACCTTCTCAGCATCAAGTGATTCCGTTGATGCGGCATCTGCATTTAACTATACATGTTAAACAATAACGGGAGCCATAAGTATACAAATCTGCATAATTTGATGACCCCATGACCATAAATAAAGAGTAAAAATTAACAAAAATAAGCTTAACATTATTCATTTTTATAATACCAAGAGATGACGATTAATTTTTTGAACCATAATTCTTTAAATCTTTTTCTCCAGCTCCGAGAAGGGATTTCTTTGACTTATTGATCGTATCAGCTCTTAAAGCCCCTCATGCATTTTCTTTACTACTTTTAGTTTCAGCGATGTATGGGTTAGGATTTTAAAAATTACAAAAATTGATTCAAGTATAAGTGAGGGAAAAAATCAAGTACTTACGTAAAAGAGGAAGACGAATGCAAGGGTGAAATGGAGGAGGCGGCCAAAAATAAATACCAGATAAGTGAGACTTTTTCGCTGAGGGAGCTTTATAGAGAAATCTCCAACGGACCATAGGTTGACAAAGAGTCGAAGAGAGTGGGAAGAGACATCAGTCATTTTATGTTTTTTTAAAATTCAGTTTTAATGCTGATGATAATAAAATTTAACAGCTGTCAATTTGTAATTGGATTAAAATGTGGCTTACGTGGATAGCCTGAAAAGCTTTAGAATCCTTCTTTTATATAGTATAAATTGTATCTCTATAAATGAAAGAATTCAAATAGTTGAATTCTGACAATTCTGATGTAAACGTTGGCCATTTAAACGGTGTCGAAACGATGTTCATAGGATCTAGGGATGTTAATAGTGGGCAAAAATCCCAATGAATATTCATTACCCTACTTAAAACATTAAGTCCATAACCTGCCCGTTATCTTTAAAAAAATATAGGATACTACTCGAGCGGATTTTATTTATTTAGGATATCACATGAGTTTACTCTATTGGATAATGGGTACCCACACGACCCAAAGCAAAAAAAAAATTTTATATGAAACTTCAACTCGACAATCACTAAATTCTAAAATTACGTTTTTCCGCCAAAAAATGCAAAATAACGTTTTCCCGTCGAAAACGTAAAATAACGATTTTCCGCCAAAAACGCAAAATAGCATTTTCTCGCCAAAAATGCAAGAGTGTTTTCTCACTAAAAACGAAAAATAGCGTTTTCTCGCCGGAAACACAATATAGCAAATTTCCACCGAAATCGTAGAATCGCGTTTTCCCGCCAAAAACGAAAATCACTATTTTCCACCGAAAACGCAAAATCACTATTTTCCGTCGAGAACACAAAATATTGTTTTCCCACCAAAAATGCAATCACGTTTTCCCGCAAAAATGTAAAATAACGTTTTCCCGCTAAAAACACAAAATCATGTTTTATCACAAAAAAACGCTTTCCCGCCAAAAACGCAAAATCGCGTTTTCCCGCCAAAAACACAAATTCGTGTTTTAGCACAAAAAACACAAAATCGTCTTTCCCGCCGAAAACGGAAAATCGTGTTTTCCCGCCAAAAAGTACAAAATCGCGTTTTCCCGCCAAAAACGCAAAATAATATTTTCCGCCAAAAATACAAAATCGTGTTTTACCGCCGAAAACGCAAAATCGCATTTTCCCGCAAAAAATACAAAATCACGTTACCGCCAAAATCGAAAATAGTGTTACTCGTTAAAATTGCAAAATTTCCGAACACTATGTACAACAATATTATAAACTTATAATATACATTATAATAATCTAAATATAATATTAAACTTGAACTTGAAAAAATAATATAAAATTATAACAAAAAAACTGGTTTCTAATTATGGTACCCATGAGTTACCCTGTACCCTATAGGGTAGGTTTAAGGTTTACCCTATTAGAACTATACCCGTTAGGGCTTTTTAAAACTGGGCATTTTTTTGGCGAGCATAAAATGGGCTTGGGTAGGGCAAGGTAAAAAAGCTTATTTTTACATCTCTAATAGGATCTATGGAATTTGTTATACACGATTTATGAGACGGTCTAAAATGATATTCATTGCCCACAACAAATTAAGCATCACCATATGTAGGAGAGATCTCTCTTTCCTTAATCCTTGTAGACTAATATGTAACGACGCCAGATTTTCATGACCCATCAACATAGCATACCGAATAATTGGTTCGATATCAAATCCCCTGAGTGGCATGTTCAAGTATGGTTGTATACATGCGTGCTGTTATCACCAAAAAATATTTGGTGCCATTTTTATCAATTTCTTGATTGTTAGGTCAATTATATTCGATGGAACCCGACATTTATTTGTAAACACTTTGTCATTTCTTGATAAGATCTATGGATAATTCATAATCATGTCCAGTAGTTCCTTCATCTCCTTTGTTTTAGCAAGCAGCTCAAGTTTGAGAATTTGTTGGAAAAACTCATGCTGGTGTGAGAATATTGGATAAAGCCCATAATTAGAGAATATAGGGCATGATTCGCCCTCTGCGCCGCATCGTGCACCCACGTTGTCAACCCACAGTTTGCATAGAGCAAGTTGATCATGTACAACTAACGCACCCGATAAACTGTGCCAGAATAAATGTCTTATCTTAGCTAGTGTACAGATCGACCACACCTGGACCATCAATACATTTAAATTTGGTTGTTGTATGTGGAAATCCGTGTGATCGTCATATTGAGTATGATGATGCACGTTACCCGAATTTTCTTGTGTTGGAATAGTGCTAACAATACCCATATGATGACGGAAGGGATGGTTTAGTGCTTAAAATGACCGGAATATTAGTGGGAATAGGTAATTCTTTCATCGCCAATTATCCATTCCCAGTTGTGGATCTAAGACCTCAAGTATGTAATAATTTTGGACCCCAAATATTTCTCCAAGTGTACGACTTGCCGATTCAAATGGAATTGCTGAACAAAGACTTGCTACGTATAACCTCCTTTTTTTCATAAGATCATTAATCTCCCTGAAATCTCCAATAATAGCCCAAAGGGAAAATCTATTAGAACCAATTCTTTGAATTTTCTCCCAAACTAAATGTTGGTTTGTTACAACAAAAGAGATGAAACCAACGTGTCGACGACTTTACAATTACTATAAGTAACTTTACTATTACATATAATTATCCCGTTAATAACTTTACTATTACTATTAGCAGTATTCATTCCAAATAAAACATACCATGTGACAAAAAAACATACTCTTTTTCTCCCTTTATCTCTTTGGGGCTAGTTCCAACTTTATTAAGAAACTCTCTCGCCATGGGTAACGGCTGAGATTTGAAATTTCATTCCAATTCATCGGTGATTGGTCATCGCCGATACGTATTATCAGAGTGAAGATGGATCAAAGGCAGGATTTGGTGCGTCCTCATCGATCCCGTTTTTGTTTGAGGTTTGACAATTCTCGAATTGTTTCACTAATTTCATTTCTTTTCTTGGACGCTATGATTGATCTTCTTATTATTCATTGGCGTAATCCATAGACGATCATGAGCTGGATATTATGGTTTTATTATTGCCAGATTGAGGGGATTTCCGCTGTTGTTATGGCATTATCTATTATCTCCATTTTCTATTTAATTGCAATTTGGGCAGATCGATTTGTTATTCCACACTCTCTGCGACTGCCTTTTACTTTTAAAGAATGCTTGGCTGATAAATCCCTTACTTCTTGGTCTTCGACCCCCTCAGTCACTACGAACGCCCCCGATTAGTGCAATGGGATATGTCTATTTATCTATCTCTTGACTCGAAATGGAAACATGTTTAAAAAAGGATCAATGCTTTGTTTTCTCTTACTATTGGCAATGGCTTCTTGTTCATCCCAGTCTGGTCTTGGCCATCAGACAGATTTAACCGTCCCTTGGTGATTCCTAAGTTTGATACTCACCAGTTCCGAATCAATTTAATCTGACTCTGGTAGGAAGAGTTCTGAATCCTGCTGTTCAATCGGGTAGGATTCGCTCCTTGATTTTGTTCCTGCCGTCTTTGTGGCTGTGACCGACATGTCCATGGGATGGATGCCAGTAACAGATGATTCCGTTTTAGGTCTGAAACATAGGCTGATTTGAAGAAGGTTCTTGATCTTCGCCCTTTCCACTATGATCGATGGATGCTGGCCTTGGAGTGATGGGTACCTACTGTCTACATGGATTTTCCCTCAACAATTCAATTTTTGATTGGGGTGAGAGATCTCCCAGATCATTATCGAATGGAGCAAACATTGCGATCCCTTAGTGATGACTTAGGTGAGACTGAATTGGTGGATGTGGAAAACTCTAGAGTCCAATTTTCCCTGGAGGTTACTGTTCCTATGGTGTTTTCTAGGGAATTACCGTTTGCATCAGGTGATTCTTTGGTGGTTAGATTGAGATATGAAAATCTGAAAGGATATTGCAATCTCTGTTTTCGTTTCACACATAAAACAGCCTTCTGTCCAAAAGCGGTGAAACATGTAAGAGAGAATCACGGTCATAGGCGCGATGATGATCACCAAGGCCGCCGACGGGATTTCCGTCGCCGGAAAAGGCAGAATTCCAACATTGTGAATGTTGCCAATGTTGCTCCAAGAAGGCAACGTGAAATGATTCCATCCCAGTCTCGTGTTCGGGTTTCGCCTAAGGCTAGACAGACACGCCGACGGTTATTCCTAGATTTTGATGGGATTTTTGGCAGTGTCTATGGTCATCGTTTGCCTAGAGGAGCTTTGATGTCGACCGCTGTTGGTTCTATCTCTCATATGATTCAAGCAGATGGGCCTTCAGTCAATGGTCCATTAATTCAACAAGGTGCAGATGTTCACGCCCAACCTACCTAATAAACAAAAGAATGGGGTTTAACTGTTTTGGGCTAGGAAATAAGGCTAGGAATGAGTTTGGGCTCCGCGACAGATCTAGTGGCAGCCCGCTATTGTTCTCAAGTCAAACTGGAGGTGGATCTGACGATTTGCAAGGCCTTATGGTGGGCCTATTTTCTTCGGACAGCCCAATATTCAAAGAATCGAATGGCAATGGGCCAAATGGGCTTTCTGATGTTCGTGTAAATGAGGATGTTATTTCTGCTCTTAAAGGCATGGTGGCAATCCCTTCTTCCAATGATCGTATGGAGATGCATAATTCACGATTTGCTACAATGTTGAACCCTCGCAAAAAGATAGCACCTCCAAACTATAAGGTTTCTAAGGTGGTGAGGAAGATGCCTTTTCTCTTAGGTGATACAAGTTCAGTTCCCAATAATTTTCCATCCGTTCCAGAGATGGTCTCCAAGTTGGAGGAGGAGTCTGAGAATCTTATAAGCCAGGTTATTAATGGAAAACCACCGGCCGGAGGTTAAATGATTCTAAGATGGAACTGCCAAGGAGCGGGAAGCTTCATGGCAGTTAGGCGTCTTAGGGAGTTCCAACGTACGGTTTTTCCGGAGATGCTTTTTCTCATGACAACGAAACAGAATCGTCTTTTTCTTCAAGATTTGCAAGCTCATCTCGGTTACAATTTTCTTTTTACAGTTGACCTTTATGGTCTTAGTGGTGGTCTAGCTTTGTTTGCCTTGTCTTCTTTTGATGTTCATGTTATTTCAAGTTCAAAAAATGTAATCGATGTAATGGTTACAATTAAGGGTAATAAAACTTTTGCCTCTTTCATTTATGGTGATCCTGTTGTTTCTAAACGTGACTTGGTTTTCGAACGATTAAAACGGATTGGTTCCTCTCACTTTGCGCCTTGGGCGATGATAAGCGACTTTAATGAAATTGTAGACAAACCCTGAAAAACGAGGTGGGCGTATTTGTCTTGATGCTTCTTTTCTTGATTTTCGATTAATGCGTGTATGTTGTGGCATGGTAGATTTTCCTTTCACTGGTAACTGCCTCTCATGGGTAGAGTGACGAGGTCGGAATATGATTCGTTGTTGCCTTGATAGAGCCATGGGGAATGAGGAGTGGCATGATACTTTCTCTCATTCCCATGTTGAGTATTTATGTTTTCTCGGTTCCGATCACCGGCCTCTCATGATTTACCTTGACAGCCGCAAGCCAAGAGGGTCGTTTCTATTTTGATTTGATAAACGATGGCCAATCAAGGAAAATTTCGAATTAATAGTTTGTGATGGATGGGAACGAGGTTCTTTGAACACTAATACTTCTATTTGGGATATAATAAAGAATTGCCGCGACCGAATTTCACATTAGCGACGAGAGGAACAAGTAAACTCCTCTAGGGATGTGGATTCTCTTAAAGTGCAAATTGATGCGGCTCACTCCCATGATAGGCATTTGACGGATGAAATAGCGGTACTCACAAACCGTTTTAAGTTTGCTTTGATGGACGAAGAAATGTTGTGGAAAGAAAAAAGCCGCATAACTTGGCTACAGGAAAGAGATAGGAATATGAAGTTTTTTCATGCTTCGACAAAACAACGGCATGCTTGAAATAGAATCTCGGGCCTATTGAAGGAAAATGGAGTATGGACAGAGAAAGACGAGGAGATCGAAGCGGAAGTCGTAACCTATTTTCAGAACTTGTTTACAAGCTCTGCTCAGGTTTACATGGATTTAGTGCTACAAGATTTAAGGCCCACAATTACTGCTGAAATTAACACCACAATGGTTAAAGCTGTCTCAACAAAGGAAATCAAAGCTGCTCTGTTTGCTATGGCGCCAGAAAAAGCACCATGCCCGGATGATATGACTGCACTGTTTTTCCAACGCTATTGGCATATTGTTGGGAGTAATGTCGTACAAGATTTTATGGAAAAGGGTTTCTTTGATAGTAAACTCAATGAGACTAACATTTGTCTCATTCCGAAACAGGATAGACCAAAGAAGATGAAGGATTTATGACTGATAAATCTATGTAACGTGGTATACAAGATTATCTCTAAGTTTTTAAACCAAAGGCTCCAGGTTTTTTTCCTAGTATTATTTCTGAGACGCAATCAGCCTTTGTGGGAGGCTGTGTAATCTCAAATAATATTTTCATGGCTCTGGAAGCCTTCCACGCCCTGAACACGACGGAAATTTGTAAGATCAATTATATGGCTATTAAGACTGATTTGAGTAAAGCCTATGATAGAGTTGAGTGGCATATCCTTCATGCGGTCATGAGGAAGTTGGGCTTTGCGGATAGGTGGATTAGTTGGATTATGCAGTGTGTGACTACGATGTCATATTGGATTCTTATTAACAATGTTCCAAAAGTTGGGATACGACCTTTCCACGGGTCACGTCGTGAAGGTTCTTGTCACAAACCTACAAGCGGCTGAATAGAAGGGTCTAATTACGGGCATCAAGTTGGCACGCTCTTGCCCTTCTTTCTCTCATCTCCTTTTTGCAGATGATAGTCTTTTCTTTTGTAAAGCCCATCTTCGTGAGTGTGATGCTATCACTCATATCTTGATTAGGTATGGTTAGGCATCAGGACAGTATATTAATTTGGGGAAGTCGCATGTCATCTTTGGGAAAAAGATATCTTCACCAAATGGATACCTCTTGAAGGAACGAATAAAAATTTTCAATGATGGTGGCGGTGGAAAATACTTAGGAATTCCTGAATAGCTACAAGGCTCCAAGGCTAAGGTATTTTCCTATGTACGAGATCGTCTAAACAGTCGATTTAATGGTTGGTCGGCAAAGTTTCTCTCCAAAGGGGGGGGGGGGGAGGAGGGTNATGATATAATCGGTTGCCCAAGCTTTCCCAACATATATTATGCCCTGCTTTCAGTTCCCAAAAGGTTTTCTCTAAAAGCTCACCAGTGCTATTTCTATATACTGGTGGACTTCGAAGACAGGCGGTGTGGGAATTTACTGGGTGGATTGGTCCAAAATGTGTTTACTGAAGAAGTTAGGAGGCATGGGATTTCGATCCCTAGAATTACTTAATCAAGCTTTATTAGCTAAGCAGTTGTGGAGATTGTATTCGAAGCCTGACTCGTTATTCGCAAAAATTCTGAAAGGGTGTTACTTTCGTAACAGTTTACCTTTTCTGCTCCGAAACCAACACGTCCATCGTATGGTTGGCGTAGTATTTGGGGAGCTTGATTGCTGTTACAACATGGTTTAAGGCGAACCATAGGGAATGGGTTGGAATTTAAAGTGTGGAGGGATAACTGGATTCCAAGGGTGACACCACACCCGGGGTATAACAACTTTGTGATATTTGACCCAGATCTAAGGGTGAGAGCACTCCTAAAATACGATGGGACTACATGGTGTACTCAACTACTCAAGCAGCTATTTCCACATGAGGTTATTACCCAAATTTTGAGTATAAGACCTTCCAGGAAAAGGGAAGATGGTTAATGCTGGCACTTCACCATTTCAGGTGCTTATACGGTTAAATCGGGGTATGATCAGTTAGCTTCAGCTTTCAGCGACGAGATGACATTTGTCTCTCAATTTCCTGATTAATACACTAAAAGAGAAAGTCTGGTCTTGCCAAGCTCCTCCAAAACTCAAGAATTTTCTATGGTAGGTGCTATCCGGAGCCTTGGCGGTAAATGTGTAGCTAGCAAATCAGAATTTGCGGATTGATCGAATCTGTAATCGCTGTGGAGGTGCAGAAGAAACTATTACTCATGTTTTGTTCACATGTCCGCCGACCTACCAGACTTGGATTTTATCGCCTATTACAAGTCCATAGATCTTCCCAACCTCCAACTTGTTAGGGAACGTCCAATATCTCTATTAATGAGATAACTCGGATGATGATAACATAAATGCCAAAGATATTTTTCTTTGGATCATCTGGTATAATTGGAAAGCGCGTAATGATAAACTATTTCAAGAGAGGGTATGGGATCCCTATGATATCTTATATCTGCCCTTGAAGGAAGACTCATATTAGAGGTATGCGCATAATAATACAGACTGTTTATCCCCAAATGTTTTGGACGGGGTGGTCTCAACGACTACCCATATTCCACCTCCTGACAGTACTGTATGTTATGTAGATGACTCGTGGATTAGGGACCAGACATTTTGTGGGTTAGGTTGGACTCTAAAGGGGCCGTCACGCAATACTATTATCATTGGCTCCAGGGGGTTTACAGGGGTTCTTCTCCTTTACATGTGGAGCTTTTAAGCTTGCTACGGGCCATGTAGAGCCTTTTAAAGATGGATTACCCTTGTTGTACTTTTATTCTGATTCCAAAGAGCTTATTTCCATGATCTCCACCCATGTGGATTGGCAGGCTTTCGCTTCCGAGCTCAATGATGTGGAGAACTACAAACAACGATTTCCGGAGACTAAATTCATGCATTGCCCACAGACAACGAATCAACATGCGGATTTGCTAGCACGAGAAGCAAGGAAAAGAAACAAAAGTTTTTTTTACGTTGGTTCAGCTCTGGCTATGTGGATTAACAAAGATGTCTCAATTGTTTTTTTAGTTTTTAAGTTTTTAATCTGGTGACAAAAAAAAATCTTTTTGGAGCTTTTTACCAAAAAAGGCATAGTAAAATAAATATGCTCTCCATCACTGTTGGCGTTACCCTATATCGTCCGACTTTTAGTTTTTCTTCTTCATACTCAAAATTTTATTTTGATAGGTTTTTTGGTTTTTTTCCTCTTCTTTCTATTAATCCCTTTTTTCTTGTCAGATTAACTATGAAATGTTACGAGCTTCTGCTCAGGTGTCGTATTTCTCCTTTATTTGCACTTTCTTCTTTCTATTTTTTGTTTCAAAAGTTATTGTTGCGAAGGAATCTTAGACGTGCAGTGTTGTGAATTTTGGCTAGGGTTTGTTCAAGAGAGTTTTGCATGTTGATTGTTTCAGAAAAATTAGTTTTAGGACAAGTGGTCTCTCCTCTTCACTTCTATAATGTTAAATGAAGATTTTGGCCGGGAATATTTTTCCTTTATATGTGTCTCCCTATGGATATGGTTCATGTGATTTCCTTTTGGTCTTTGGTTGATTCGTGTTTATTAGTTCTAGTTTGTTAGATGATTTAGTGGTTTCTGGGATATTCTTCCGCAAATCAAAGCTAAAAGTTTGTTATATCTCGAGAATACCATTGTTTTGTTCGCCAACTAAGTCACAACTCGTATCATATGGGAATTCATTTGTGCAACTTTCATAAGACTTGCAGCAATAAATAATTGACTTACCAATTGGTCATCTACCATGTTCGGTGGCATATTCAACGAGAACCATATTCGGAGCAGAACTTTGTTTCTTTTATCTTTGATCTCTCTTTGGCTTGTAATTTGAACAATCATTATCAATCATCTGAGAAAAAAATTTATATTATTATTAGATCTAAGCATATTTTCCGAAACTCGAGACTTAAACCAAACCCGACTCTAAAAAATCTAAATCGAAACAAAAAAATATCAACTAACCAAACAATTTTTAGACTAATATTTTTGATACCCGATCGGGTGTTCGTAGAACCGAAACAATGCATTAAATCAAAAATACATTTTCCAATTTCAACTTGCTTGCAAAAATTTTAGGTTTATAGATTCAATTTCTTTCCTAAAATCTAGTAGCAATTTCGGAAAATAAACTGAAAAGTTCATGCATGATTATTTCTCTCTCCGTATTTTTTTTTATCTTTTATTTTTATCTCGAACCGTTTTGATTCTGATTAGCTCTCCATAGCCGGAGTTCTCGAGAATCAGGTCATAGGTATATGTGTTCTTATTGTATTCTTTTAATGGTTTGTGTTTCCTCCATTATTACCTGTTTTGCCTTTTGTGATGTAAGATTGGTCTCATATTGATAAATGACTCATAATGACAACTCATGATGTCTTACCTTCGTAAATGAATTTGGTTACGTCTCTTACAGTCTTGCCAGTGAGCAGCTCTATAATGAGTCTTACTTCTTGATGTAAGACTTACCTTGTCTCGATGCACACAATTTCTAGTTGTAGCAAATTGATCTTTACTGGCACATATGAATTTAGTTAGCCTCGTGAACATTGAATGTTCGTCTGTTGACATCCGATATATACAATACAACTTATGAACTTTTTGTTGGAACTTAAATTTTTACAAGTGACAGAACGTCACTTTTCCTGTGAGTATTCTGGCATGGTTGTTGTTCAAAATTAACGGATTATGAGTTCTTTGGAAAGCTTGTAGTTTAGACAATTATATGACCTACCTATAAATTAAAATTGAAGTCATATTGAATGAGAAATTTAGTGGTTAAGTATTATGTTTGAGACATAACAAAATCAACAAAACAATTTGTCCAACATTGCTTAGAAGGAAAAGTTTCAAGTAGTATATATATGGTATACTCATGTCATGTTCACATTTGTGTGGCATGGGACACTATGTATGGTGCATGTGAGAGAGCAGAACCACACATGCGCGCCGCCACCGCCGCACGCTCGGGTTGGATCCTGGATCGTGTGTCTTGGGTCGATTGGACCAAATGTCGATTAGTATGTTCCTTTTGGAGAAACTTTCTAAAGTTTTGGCCCAAAAATTTTAATTAGCCCATTTTTTTGTAACCCAAACCAGCAAACAATCATTAACCGAATAGTTGCGAACCGAACAATTGCATATCATATTTAAATCTTCAAAGTATTCGATATCTCCTTCTCTGATCCCTTCACAGTAAGTGTCTCGAGATTTTACGCTTTACTTATGTTCACTTTTAATATGATATCTGGGTGTACATATTGGATTTGTTAACGGTTTTATCCAGGGATTCAAAGTCGTATTGAACCGTCACACTACGGCAGATTTATTGAATTAAGGAAAGAGAGAAATCTCGACTTCGTTTGTGTTTTACTATCGAATATATTGATCTTCTTAATTCGTATTTTCATTTTGAAATCGCTTTTCCCAGTTCAGTTTTTGCAGTTCCTACAATCTTAATTTAATAAATCTGTTCTTTGTTATACGCTTACTCGAATTGAGTTTTTTGAATTTTCTTTTTACAAACTTACGTATTTTCAAAACCATTGTTGAGGTTCGCAATTTGTTGATCATTTCCGCGATACGTTTCTGGAAATTCTTACGTTTCTGTTTCCACAAACCCTTGCAAGAGAATTTGCGAAACAGACTTAATTTGTACGATTTACTAGAGATAAATCGTTTCATTGATATTATAACTTTTTTATCCGAAATGGTAACCGATGGTGATGATGTTGACATGACTGGTATGCATTAGACCGACGGTACTGGTACGAATTCAATTAACAGTCAATTTGGTGGCTCTATCCCCATCGGCTCTATGCCTACACCAATTGAGACCGTAACTAGAGATCTGTTAGGAGTTCGTCTACAGGGTTCAACTGTTCTATAGGAACCCCTTCTAGGGATGACTCATTTACCCACTGCGATGGCACAAGAGCTCATGCCTGACAAATATAACGGCAAGAATTTCTAACGTGGAAGAAGAAGATGCTCTTCTACATGAGCAATATGAATTGTGAGAAGTTTCTCAAGGAGGATCCCCCTATTGTTCCATTTGGAAACAAAGATCCTCAACTACTTGTTACATTTGATGCTTGGAAGCGTGCATACTTCGTATGTAGATGTTGGATTCTAGGCCGCCTCAGTAACGTGTTGTTTGATATATATGCTACAGAAGAACGCGCTTCTACGGAACTCTGGATGGCCTTAGAAATGAAGTACAAGTATGATGATGTTGGTTGTCAGAAATTTTCTGTGGTGAACTTTTTCGACTTTGAAATGGTAGACTCAAAACCCATCATTGAACAAGTTGATGCGTTGAGCCTAGTGTGCCATGAGATAGCGGCTGAGGAAATGTCAATCTGCGAGATCTTCACTGTGAATTGTTTCATGGAGAAACTTCCCCCGAGTTGGTTGAGTTTCAAAAACTATCTCAAGCACAAAAAGAAGCCGATGTTGTTTTCTGATGTCACCATGAGGCTTTAGATGGAAGAAAGAAATCGTTCCAACTTTCAGGATGTGGAGAAAAACATTGTTAATGTGGTTGAACACAAGAACAAAGCAAAGGGGAAGCTATATCTCAGAAATTTTCCTTGAAACCTTATTGTTCAAGAAGAAAGGTAAATCTCCTCGGAGGAAATTCCAAGGAAAGTGTTGCAAGTGTGGCAAGAAGGGTCACAAAGCGGATGTGTGTATAATCCAACCAAAGAATACTGGGCAAGCTCAAGAATACCTCACCGAGAACGATATGTATGCTATTGTGAATAAGGTAAACATGTTGGATGACAATCTAATGGAGTGGTGGTATGACACTGGTGCAATTACCAACATCTGTACGGATCAAACCATGTTCACCATTTATCAGAATAACACGTATAAAGAGCAGCTGTTCATGGGAAACATGGCTAAATCTAAGGTTGCAGGTTGCAGAAAATTGGTTCTTAAGCTAACTTCAGGATGTGAACTCACACTCAACAATGTAAAGCATGTACTAGACATGAGGAAGAATCTCGTTTCACGAATTATGTTGAGCAAGGCTGGATTTGGTATCAATTTTGAAGCTGCCAAGTTGGTTCTAAGGAAGAATATAGTGTATTTAGAAAAGGGTTTTGAGAAAGGATGACTTGTCAAGTTGTATGTAATGACGATCCTTCATGCTGATAAAATTGGAAACACTAATGTTGTAATTGCTGACAGTTCATCTAATAATAATAATTATGTTGCTTACTTGGTTGAGTCTTTTGATGTTTGGCATGAAATACTAGGAAACATGAATTATAAATATGTGCAAAGAGTAATGAACTTAAACCTTATTCAAAAATGCAAAGTAACTAAAAATAAATGTGAAGCATGCGTAAAAGCCAAACACACAAAAACTCTGTCTCTACAAGTACATAAAACCACATAATCACTCGGTTTAATACATATGGATTTGTGTGATCTTAAATTTATACAAATCCGAGGTGTTAAAAAGTAATATATGACATTCATAAATGATCCCACAAATTATTGTTACATATACTTGTTATCTATACTTGTTACGAAGTGAAAATGACGCCTTGTCAAAGTTCAAAGAGCATAAAATCGAAGTTGAAAACCAACTGAAAAATATTAAAATAGTTAGAAGGGATAAAGGAGGTGAGTATGATGGTCCATTTAATGACTTTTGTAAAAAAACATGGCATCATACATCAAACAACTGCTCCATATTCATCATAATCGAATGGAGTTGCATAACGCAAAAATCAAACTCTCAAAGAGATTATGAATGCAATGTTGCAAGAATTTGGGTTACCCTAGCCAATGAGTGTGAATGTGTGTGTGTGTGTGTGGGGGGGGGGGGGAGCTTTNTTCTCAACAAGATGCCGCATAAAGTTACCGGCAAGACGCCTATAAACTTTGGAAAAATGATGTACCATCGTACAAATACCTTAAAATGTAGGTGTGCCTTGCAAAATTTGTTGTACCACCTCCGAAAAAGGTAACAATTGGACCTAAAATAGTGGAATATTTTCATTAGATATGCACACAACAATTATGTTTATCGGTTCCTAGCTCTTAAATCATACATACCCAAGATCCATGTCAATACAGTAATGGAATCGCGCAATGTATTTTTTTTGAGACCATTTTTCCTTGCAAGGAAAAAAAACGTCCAAAAACAACACTTGATCCAAGAGTATAAAACACCTCAACAAATGAGGCGAGCACTTCTAGAACTTCACCCATGGAAGTGGAGGATGTAAAGGCGGAACCTCGACACAAAAAAGAGCTTATAAAGGAAAATATTTTGGCGATGATTTCAGGATGGTGTTTCTCAAAAAGAACGAACCAAGGACTTACGCATAAGACATGTCTATACCCGACGCACCTCGTTGGAAGGAAGCCGTTAATAGTGAGATTGATTCTGTATTGAAAAATCATATGTATGAGATAACTGATCTATCGAAAGCATTATGGTGTAAATGGTTTATAAAAAAATGAAGAAAATCGATGGCTCTATAGATAAGTATAAACCTAGGCTTGTGGTGCAATAATTTCGATAAAAGGAAGGTTTGGATTTCTTTAACACATATTCTCCGGTGACATGAACAACATCTATTCAAACTTTGGTCAGTATCACCGCATTGAGAGGCCTAGAAATACATCAGATGGATGTAAAAACCGTCTTTCTAAATAGAGATTTAGAGGAGGAGATCTATATGAAACAACCTGAACGGTTTGTTGTACCAGGATAGGAACAAAAGTGTGTAGACTTGTGAAGTCTTTGTATAGACATGCTGACATAATCATTGTTACCTGATTACATTATGTTGAAAAGATAGTTACTAAATTTCAAACCTATTTAAGTAGAACTGAAAAAACTTAGTGGATCCTCATATTCACTTGACTAAAAAATCAGGTGATGTAGTGTCAGAAGTCGAGTGCACGAGTCATCGGAAGTCTGATGTACTTAACAAATTGTACTAGACCCGACTTAGCACACGCAATAAACGTCCTAAGTCGTTACACTAGTAATCTAGGATATTAACATTGGAAAGCTATAACTAGAGTACTAGACTACCTACGTTATACCAAAAACTATGGACTGTACTATGGTAAAGAACCAGAGTTGTAGAAGGATACAGTGACGCGAACTATATTGCTGACTCTAAGAACTCAAAATCCACGAGCCGTTACATTTTTACATTAGCAGGTGCAACAATATCCTGGAAATCTGCAAAACAGACAGTGATAGCCACCTCAACCATGGAATTTACGTTCATTGCTCTCGATAGAGTAGCTCACGAAGCAGAGTGGCTACAAAATTTTTTTGGAAGATATCCCAATGTGGGAGAAACCAGTGTTGTCATTACGTGTACACCGTGATAGTCAATCGGCTATCTCCTGGGTACAAAAAATGTATAATGGCAAGTCTCGTCACATAAGACAATGAAATAAAACCATTAGAACGGGTGGTACATCCTGTTTATGGCGAGAAAGTGAGCAGACTAGGTGAGTCTATCCACAATCACCCATATCACATATGAGATTTAGGCTGTTGTCAAATTGTGGAAACATGAAAATATAGAACATCT
>OVBE01007503.1:0-18406 GCA_900406425.1 Iberis pinnata
AAGTGAAGATGCTGATGATGGTAGTATATATGTTAGGAATGATTGTGAAGGGTTATTCGTAGTAGATTGAAATAGTCTTGGTGATGTTTGATAGGTTTTATGGTTCTCATTGTTTGATTCCTTACATTATGGAAATGCTACTCTTTTGTAAACATGGCAATGTTTTATGGATATAATAAAATTATTTAATTTTTATTTGACCAATAATAACACAAATGGTTTGCTATCTTTGTAAAACAAACTGCTATAGATGCAATCCAATTATAATACAAACCCAACGCTATTGAATATAAAAAACTAAAGCTATTATTAAAAACCTTTAATAACAAATATACGCCGCTATTATAAAAATAAACAATTGCATCTTGAACAACACTATCGTAAATTCGATAATTATAGCATACATTAAATCCGCTATCTAAAGTGTCCGACCTTTAATGACGGGCGTTGTCAGAGCGTTCAATAAACCGCTATGGTATTTTACGATAGCGTTTTTCGAACGCTAAGGAAAGTCATATTTCTTGCAGTGATGATGGAGACATAATTATTCGAAGAGATTATGGACGGAGAAGTATACAAGTATTACTGTGACAGAGAGTGGAAAACTTCTTCCTCCGGTAAAAGTGTCGCAATCATTAACCCGACCACGAGGAACACCCAATACAAGGTTCAAGGTATTGTTTTCTTAGGTTTCATTCTATTTTTACTAGGAACCGAACCGATCCGATCCGAATTTCTATCGGTTCATGAATAGATCCTAGAACAGAAAAACCGAAATCGAACAGAGACAAACCAAATCAATTATCCAAACGCCCAACCCTACCTAAAACAATGACCAACGTCTGATATCTCCTTTTTGAACTGTGTAGCTTCTTTAAGTTTCATTGAGCTTACTACTCTCAAAGATAATCGGATATCCCTTTTGCATCGACACACCCCCAATAGCAGATTATGATGAAAGGCTGAAATTCGGTAAAGCAAAGACAAATATTTTGCTTATCGCGACCATTAGTTCCTTACACGCAGCCCAAAAAATCTTGGACCCTTCCTATTTCTCTCCTTCTTAAGTTAAACCGTGAATGGTTAACACTTGTGCCGCTTAGTTCCGCCTTGACCGGTTGTGGCTTATTGTTCACGCCCATCGACCATTTCAAAGTTGTTGGTGTTGTATTGGTTGCTTTAGCCATGATCCCAAAAATTCTCTCTACTCGTAGCCGAATTTGGCTCTAATACCACTTAACACTGACAACTTCCCTCTTAGATTCAAGACATGTGGCCTAAGCACTTTCCACCTTTGCGACTGGTAGCTCTTGACACTTAGATAGAGAAAGTCACAAATTTAGAAAAGAGAGACTATAATTGTTCCTTCATTGTTTTATAGATGGTTTATCACTGAGAATCTTCATCCTTTGTATAGACCACCAATGCCTTAATGGAGAGCCCAAATTAGACTTTTGAGACTCTCTTAAAGACTAAAAAATAATCTAGAAAATAGTACAAAAAGTATATATATATATATATATATATATATATCCAGGTTAATTCCTTTCAAACATCCACAAAAAGATGATAAAGCCAACATCAACATTCAAAAATATCATCATCAAAAATAACTTTTCCAACACAAATTTTGGAACCATAAGTAAGCAATTTGATAGAATTGAGAAATAGATTCCAAATCAACATGTTTACATTTCAAAACTTCCCTTTGAAAAGAATATGAAAACCCTAATTTTTAAACCTTTTCAAATATCAATTTCTAGTGTGAAAACTTACAAAAAAAGAAAGTTTATTTGTGCCATTCAAAGTCATCTTAGTAAAATAGAAATAAGGGATAGTATTATGCCTCAAACTACTGAAATCCCTGATACACCAACCTCAAAAATACAAATAAGTACTCTAGCTAATAATTCTGATAGTGACGAATCACATGATTCAACACCTAAAAGTAACCTTCTTGATTGGAAAAACAATCAAGAACGCTAAATAATATCTGCACCCGATTTAGGACAAATTCAGCCTATAGAACAATCTAGGTTTAATTCCTCCGTCTATGAATGGAACATTGATGGCATATCAGAATACACTATATTAATTTTTCTTCATTTAATGACAATGGCTGCAAATGTTTATAGAATCCAAATAGGAAACAAAGATAGGACAGTATTCGAACTTCTTATATCGGGGTTCTCGGGACAACTTAAAGGTTGGTGGAATAATTACCTAATAAGTCAACAACATTCAGAAATCCTAGACGCCATTAAAGTATATGAGGATAACACTCCAATTCTAGAAAATCTAGGGAACCCCAGCAAGACGTTGTAACAACTTTAGTTATAGCGTCTTAGATTCAACTGTTCTTAGAGAAAAAATGTTGAACTTCTTTCAAATCTTAAATGCAAAAATTTGAGTGATTTTCAATGGTATAAAAACACCTTTCTTACTAGAGTATTACTACCTCCAAATTCAAACCAGCCTTTTGGAAAGAAAAATTCCTTGCAAACCTCCCAACCCTCTTAGGTGAAAATGTTAGGCATCAAATTAGATATTCTATGGGTATACATATAATAGAATTTTGATGATTTCACTTATGGAAAATTAATCAGTATTGTTAAACAAGAAGGTCTCAAGATATGCCAAGATTTAAAACTCCAAAAACATCGTAAGTGGGAGCTCAAAAGAACTAGGGTAGAGTTAGGTTCTTTCTGTAAACAATTTGAAATTGACCCTAGCAAAGATACTTCATGCGTGGAGACTATAGTAAGTCTTATTACACAAAATCAAAACAATATAAATCTTACTATTCCAAATCCAGAAATAAAAATACACTAGAAACAATGAGCATAATAGACCCCATGAAAATTCTTGGTAAAGCCCCAGAAGAAAATTTCAACAAAAAGAAAATCAAACCGTCTAAACCTTTCTATAAAATCCTAACTTTCTAAAAATGCAATAAAAAGGTCACACCTCCAAATTTTTTCGCTTAAATAAAAAAATCTAAAAGCTTGATCTTGGAGAAGAAGTTCAAATAAACTTTCAAATTTCTTAGAAAGAATTCTGAATCATCAGATTATGATTCTTTTCTATCCTCCGAAAAGGATTTACAAGTTAATGAACTTAAATCATACTCATCATCTTGTTCTGATTTTAAGAAAGATCTCAATGTCCTCACCAAGGATCAAGAGTTTTGACTTGAAATTCTAAAATCTATTAACGATCCACACATAAAACAAAAATTCTTAGAGAAAATTAGGTCTTCTTTTAGTATAAAAAATCAGACATAACATAAAATCCTTCAAAACTTCATGTTTCAACAAATCCCAAACCACCTTACGATCTGACCACCATCCTCAACAAAATAAAGAAATATATTTCCAAAAATTCATTACACGATCTCCGAGCCGAAATCAAATAAGTAAAAAATGAAATTAAAATTCTCAAAGAAAAACAAAAACATGATTTTGAGTACTTCCACTGAGTCTTATCTTCAATAAAAGCACAATATGATTCGAGTTTTGATGAACTTGATAATGATGTACTTGATAAAATTGAAAAAGATCCAAATCTTATTGAACAATGACAAACGCTAGGCTCAACCTCAAATAATTTCCTCTATGTCCTTAGGAAAATTACCTCTCGGCAATATAAAATAAAAATCACAATAGTTTTTTCCAAATATTATAAAATAGACAATATTGCTCTTTTGACACTGGTGCAGATTTAAATTGTGTAAAGTTAGGACTTGTTCCAAAATATTTCATCTCAAAACAAGTGAAAAAATTTCTGCAGCAAATAATTTGAAACTACAAATAACTTCAAAAGCTGAAGCTTCAGTACTTAAAAACAATATCTTAATTAAAGCTGCTTTTGTTCTTACATATGATATATATCAAAGTGTCATCATAAGAACTCCTTTCATAAACTTAATCACCCTTTACATAGTTAAAGAAGATTCAATTTTTTAATATAAAGAATAAAAATTATCTTTTGATTTTCTTAAAACTCCTAAAAAGCGTAATCTCAATCTAATAAGGGCATGTTCAATACAAGAACATGACCTACTAATTTAATACAAAGTAAAAAAATTCATCTAGAAAATTTAAAATCTAAAATATTGTTCCAACATATTAAAGGATCTTTAGATACTAAAGAAGTCCATAATAAAATCTTAGATCTAATCAAACTTTTCAAAAAAGAAATTTGCTCGGATTTACCAAATGTTTTTGGAATAGAAAACAACATATTGTTGATTTACCTTATGAAATAAATTTTAATGAAAAAAGAAATTCATACAAAAACTCGTCCAATTCAAATGAACTCATAATTGAAAAAACATTGTATGAAAGATATTTCTGATCTTCTAAACAAAAATTTAATTTCAAAATATAGATCTTGTTTTGCTTTTTATGTAAATATAAACTTTGAAATAGAAAGAAGAACTCCTTGTTTAGTAAAAAACTATAAACCTTTGAACATTGCCCTAAAATGGATTAGACATCAATTACCAAATAAAAAAAATTACTTCAAAAGTTATATTCAACACATATCTTTTCAAAATTTGATTTTAAAATCAGGATTTGGCAAATATAAATCTCTGAAAAGATAGATACACAAGTTTTTTTACTGTTCCACTTAGCCAATACCAATAGAATATAATGCATTTTGGGTTGAAAAATGCACCATCAGAATTTCAAAAAATCATGAATGACATATTTTCTTATTATTAAAGACTATGTATTGTTTACATAGACGATATACTAATCTTTTTGAAATCTGTTGACGAACATTGCAAGAAAAAGTGGTCTTGTTGTTTCGAAAAAAAAAATATATATAATTTTATATATATATNTATATATATATATTTATATCAAACAAAGATTAGACTTCTAGGAAATTATACCTCACAAGGTATGATTCAACCTATTGAAAAGTCATTAGAATTTGCGAATAAAATCCCAGATAGAATTATGGATAAAATACAATTACAAAGGTTCTTAAGAAGTCTTAATTATGTTTTAGATTTCTGTACAAACATAAATAGGATGCTGAAACCATTACATAATCGTCTTAAGAAAAATCTAGTCCTATGGACAAAAGAGCATAAGCTAGTCCAGAAAATAAAGAAACAAGTATTGGAAAGATATCTAGAGGAATTACTCTACTATTAAAAAAGAAATTTTAAGTATGGTACTATATATTCAAAAATTTCAAAGTGATCTTTTAAATCAAAATTTTTTTGCTAAGGATTGATTGTAAAAGTGTAAAAGATGTTTTACAAAAAGATTTCAAAAATCTTGCTTCAAAACAAATTTTTTCGCGATGGCAAGCTATATTAAGTACTTTTGATTTTGATATTGAATATATAAAAGGAGATTCAAATTATGTCCCAAATTTTTTGACTCGAAAATTTCTTCAAAACAGGTCCCCCGAAGAAGATAATTGATACCAGAAAAATCTTCATCACCAAACACTTCCTCAAACACAAAAATAGACACATGGATCACAATTACAAAAAAAAAAGAATGCAAAGATTGAAAAAAAATATCAGAAACTTCAAAAACTGTTCAATCTACATAACAAATCATGGATCAAATTCTCCAATTACAAAAAACTTTCGAGCTAAGTTTTCCAAATAAAAATCTGATTTTTCAAAAAAAAATCTCTCTTCTTAAATGATTTCAAAACCTTCAAATAATACCCAAATAATTTTGAAGGACTTTTCACAAAACGCTCATTCGAAGTATTTCAAAAAACTATTTACCAAAATATAACTAATATCGAAAGAGAATTTTTTTGTTCAAAATGATCCATTTATGACAATTAAAAAATATTTTGAAAAAATAATTATCTCAAAAACATAGTACAGACAAAACTGTGTTGTATTTTCAAACGATTTTGGATATAACGAGTTTGATATCCTTTAAACGCTTTTACCTAGATGAAAAAACACTAATCCCGCTTATTCAAATTTTAAAATACATAAAGTCATTGCACCAAGTTATTGGAAATATGGTCTTAATGATGTTTTATGTTTACCTGAAAGCAAGAAAAATCTTGTTATAATGTATGTTTCAATTATTGGGACTATTGTCACTTTCCTTATTTAAACCCCAAAATACAAACACACTTGGTTAATTTTTTTTACACCTTGATTCACATGTCTAAATTCTCATATTGGTTCAATCCATGGTAGAACTACTTTGGTTCTATCACTGATATTTTCAAACCTCAAATACAAAAATCTTTCAAAATCTTCCAAACCAGTTATATACCAATTGATGATCAAAGAAATTTCTCCCATTAACCCTTTTCCCTCTAAATTTTATTTTCCTTGGGTTTTCTCTTGGACCCTTGAATATTCCTCTGCCCCAATTTCCATTATCAGACGAAGGTTCAAAGTAAAATGGTGGGACAAATATAAAATCCCCATCAAACTTTTATCCTTCAAATATTTCAGAATGGATAAAAATCCAAAACCAATCTAGTCCATATCTATTGCCCAAAAAAACCACCAAACACCAACTTAATCACCAGAAATGACCCAATTTTTAGCTCAAAAATCCAAAATGCTAACAATGTTATCAACTGTGAAAAGAAGAAATCAAATCAATCTCCTTACAATTACATTCAATTTCAGACAATAACTCACAAGCATATAGAAGTGAGTCAAAATCAAATATCCCAGAAATGGATGATGATTTACCGACGGCAGTGGTACTTAAACAATTTCCACTAAAAAATAAAGATATTTTGAGTGCGATACATCGTTGAACAATTTGTATTATAGCAAATCCAACAAAATTATTGTACAAAAACGAACTTTTTGAGCATCGATATGAAAAAGAAAAAAGCAAAAGAAAATGAAAAAGAAAAAATATAAAATAAAATAAAAAACCAAATACAAATTACTCGTGAAATACCATTGACAAAACATCACCATTGGAGACAAACATAAATAAAGGAGATATCATCATTATTATAGGGGACAAGCTTTACTAGTGGAGTTATCCAAAATCCCATTAAATTTTATATTTTCTTTTATAAATTTTGTACAAGTTGTAGGCTATGATTGTTTAGTAGTTTTTAGTTTTTGGCTTTTAGATTTTGGTTTTTGTTTTTGTTTTTGGTTTTAGTTTTTAGATTTTGATTTTACTGTACATTCTAGTTTTTACAAAATCTTGATTGGTAGTTTTTTATTTATTAATACTTTAAAAAATTTAACTTATGTTTTATTTTTTAATGATATATTAAAATAAATACCATTTTATCAACAAAAACATTTCTTTTATTTAAAAAAGAATGAAAATATATACATTTAATATATTATTTATGTGCGTGTGTTGAATTGTTGTATTACAATAATCCTAAATAATAACTAATAGTTACTCTTAAGATATAAAATTAAATTAAAAGTACTTATGTATAATACTTATATTAACTAAATAAATAAATTTTATTGACATAAATGTTATGAAATATTAATTAAAATAATATTATAATAAGTAATTACAATTACCCAAAAATCTATAATTTGAAAAGAATATTGTTATAAAATATATTTTTTGCAAAAAATTGATTGGTGTTTTTTGGTTTTTGTCAAAATTTTAATTTTTGAATTGCTAAAACTATAAAAATAAATACATAATTCATTTTATAATTAGATCAAATAACAATGTTTCTAATATTTTGAATAATCAAACTTAACATCAAATTTTGCAAATTTATCATAAAACATGATGTTTTAATATGGTAGTTTAGGAAAAACATTTTTGAACAACTGACTATTTTTGTTAAAATATGCTGAATTTTTTCATTATGACATATTTTCAGTATCAAAATGTAATTTCCAAGAAGTAATGTAGAATAATCATTATTTTCTATTTTATGATTTTTGTAACGATAAAACACAAAAAAAGAATCCATCGACAAGAAAAAAAACATAACAACACATGGATTTTGGTTTCACGTAAGAATAGATAGTTTTTTTCAAAAACTAGTTTCCCCAAATTTTATGGAATCAAATTTTGAAAAATTCTTATTGGAGAAAAACTGGTTTTTAGAAAGAAAAAAAACCAAAACTATTCTGAAACTTTCAAGGCCGTAAAACTCATATATTAGAATATAGAGTGTTTGAATTCTCAAGCTCTCACACCCTCATTTTCTCAAACACTCTATTAATTTTACTATAAGAACATATTAAAAAACTATTACTATTAATTAAAAATTTTAATTTGTTAATACTGTAATAAATACTCGGCATATTTAACCTGTCATAGGACACACATATATATATCGACCTGTGAACAACAATGATTATAAATGCATTAATTTATAACCGTAATATTTTACTTATTTTATTTCCAACATAAAGTAATAAAATTAGTTAAAAGTATTTATAGATTAACAGAATTTAAGGAAACTAAAAGTTGCATAAGAAAGTAAAACTATATATATATATATTAAATATTTTAGAAGTGTGTAATTTGGAGATCATAATAAATCAAAATAGTTTTAAAGAAATTGATTGTTTTTGTTATTATAAGTATTAATTACTTTGAATTTTAAGTGTTATAGTCAAAATTAATTATTTTTTATATTTAGTGGTTTTATTAAAACAAATAGTTTTGTATAAAATTTAATGTTTTAATTTTAGTTTTTATAAGATCTATCATATTATTTAGTTCGATTGAAATGTTAAAACCACATTAAAAACAACAAAAAGACTAACAATTTTTTTTTATCTCAAAATTCTCAACATCACAAATTAAATAATGTTACAAAGCAACCAAATCTGGTAATCTTAAAAATCATCTACAAAATTTTGTAGATTAAAACATAAAACTATATTATAGTTGTTATCCATTCGATTTTATAATATATATTAATTTAATATTTTAAAAAAATTTCAGTTTAAATATGAGATTTGAAATATCACATAAAAGTAATTAAATATTAAAGTAATATATTATAAATTTGATCATTAATTTTTATAATAAATTTTAAATAACTAAAATTTTGAAATATCCGGTTTATTTAATTTTAAAATATTTTTTTTAGTTTTATATGTTAGATATTATATAGATAACTATCATAACTAAAATATATATAAATTTCTTTTATTAGTAAATCTTCAAATAACAAATAATTTTTGTTTACATAGTTTACCTTGTTTATTTTATGTTTATATAGTTTACAACATTGTTTAAATTCTTTAATTATGTTTAAGCAGTTTTAAATATATATATATATATATATATATATATGCTTTGTCAAATTTAAATATTTTGTTTAATATCTACATGAAAAAAACGAAAGAAATTTTTTTGAATCTCGACCGACCCGACCTAAAAGGCTTCGGAGCATGTTTTGGCCGAATGACAAAAACTTTATGCGATCTTTTCCAGGTTGAGAGACTTGGGTTCCAAAAAGAAAAAGTGGAATCAAAGAAAAAATTAGAAGAACGATGGTGGAAAATCTACGTTTTAAGTAGATTTAAGGCTAGAAGAACGTTTAAATCCAAAATCTAGAGCATAAAATAAATCAAACAAGCAAAATATTCTCACAAAGAGAGAAAAATCCAAAGGAAGAGCCATTCAAGGGAAACTCTAAACTATATACATTTAAACAACAATATGAAAGATGACATACCAAAACTATGAACAGATTCATCTATTTAAGAGATGCTACAAGTAAATGTGTTCAGCTTTTAATAATATTAACAATTTTCAGCCAAAGACCAGTTCTGAACACATATGGTGTTTATTGTGCCTAGATCTATGGTGAAATAATTTCAAATATTTATATTAAGCTTAATAGTTAAATTAAGCTTAAATATACTTCTAATTATCAATGTTAAATTTTACTATACTAACATGTATTTTATTTGACTTGTGATTTTCACATGCATTATAAACCAATCAAAGAAGCAAGATCAAGACAGAAGCGCATAGCGTGTAAAAGATACAAAGGGACGCTTCAGTCATCTAAAAAAAAACCGAAATTTTTCTGTAAATTGATAAAATTGTAAAAAAGCATTCAAATAAAAATCAATTAAGTATTGAAATCTACAAGAAGATCTCTTATGTTGAAAAGGTCGATTCACATTGTAAGAGAGATGGGAGATGACACGAACAAGTACCAAAACTAAGAAATGTTTAAAGGATATTGTATACACAGAATATGATGTTTAAAGCTAGAATGAATTATTTAAAGTTATTCAATTAAGTTTAGTAACCAATCATCCAAAAAGTATAGGAAACCAAATACTTGAAAGTAAAAGTTCGAATTTTCTATTCCATCCAAGGAAACAGTTTAAAATTCAAAGTTTTTCCAACTAACTGAGAACCAACCAAGGATCAGTTATCTAATTTTAGTCTTTATGAAGACTAAATTGTAAGCAGTGGGTTTTTTTTTGTAAAATAATAGTGTTTTTTGTTATCATTTTATCTAAACAAAAGTTAATGCCTAGTCTATGTCTAAAAAACTTGTTCTAAGCCGTGGGTTATATTCACAATTGTAAAGAGAGACTAAGCTATACAATGATGAGAGGTGACACAAACAAGCACCAAAACTAATAACAGATTCATCCACTCGAGATGTTTCAAAAATATTGTATACACAGAAAATGATGTTTATCGATGAATATACCCAAAAAAAAAACTAAACAATAAAAGCTACACTTTCTAACCATGGATATGTCACTAGTAAACTAGAAGAAACTAGTGTATAATAATCAAGAACAGTAGTAAGATTTTTTAGCTACGATGGACAAAATGTACGAGAAAAGATCCATTACGAACTATAAGTGGACCAGTTGGGCTGTCCAAAACTAACCAGATGAGCTTAGCTCAATTTAAACACATGTAACGACAGATAAACTAGTTAAAAGTCATTCAATGCAAGATCAGGATAAAAAAGTGTGTAGGAACGCTCAAGAAATCCCAAAAAAGAAGGAAAATTTTGGGTAAAAGTTTAAGTATTAGGTTATAGAATTGTAAAAAGAGCATTCAAATATAAACCAAAAAAAGCACTAAATAAATATTCTAAAACTGAAGGAAACTACAAATCAAATCTACAGGGGATCTCTTTTTATGTTGAAAAGGTCTATTAACATTTATAAGGGAGACTCTAACTAAGCTATATATATCAATTAAAAAAACAATGAGATATGACACAAACAAGCACTAAAACTAAGAACAAATTCATCCACTCAAGAAATGTTTAAAGGATTAAATTAAGTTTAGTACATACCAAAAAAAAAGGCTACACTTTGAATATGTTAGTAGTAAACTAGAAGAAACTAGTGGTATACTTAACTACATCAAGAACAGTCATTTGTTAAATAGTGTATACAAATTATAAATACTAAACTTAACTACAGGAATATGTATTTTACTTCACTTGTGGTCTTCACATGTATTATAAACTCAATCAAAGACCAATGTAGAATTACATACCTGCAAGATGGCATAGAAATCTTCTCGGAGTAACTGCAAATCTAAGAAGCTGTTAATCATATAAACAAACAAATTAAAGTTAGTTTTTACTTAAAATATACGTCTTTAACTAAACTTGGGAGTATCTAATGTAACCAATTACTCCAAAAAGTTTCGAAAAACCACATACCTGTTGAAGCCAAAGTTTACCTCTGATATTGGATGCTTACATCAGACTTTTCTATTCCATCCAAGGAAACATTTTAAAAATTCAAAGCTTTTCCAATAAACAGAAAGCTTTGAAACTGTTGGGTGTTCAAGGATCAGTTATCTAGTTTCAGTCTCTATAAAGACTAAACTGTAAGCAGTGGTTTCATCAATTTAACGAACCAAAAGCTAATCCCCAGCCTCTCTCCAAGAAATTGTTCTAAGCCGTGGGTTATATAATTTTTCTGCTGAGTAAAATTTAAGCCTTAGATTCTGCTTTTTGTCTTCATACAGAGACTAATCCATAATCTTTGCAAGTTCTTTATCTTTTTCTAAGCCCTTGGCCAAAACAGATTGGTTTATAAATCTGTCTTTCCCTAAAGACAACTAAACCAAGATTTCGTTTCTCTTTATGTCTCAAGACCTTCCTCAAGCCATGTGTTATAAAGGATCAATTTAAATCCGTAACTTTGTCTAGAGATTACCACTAAAGGTGTGGGTTTGGTTTTTCTTTTCTAAGCCGTTGGTGATCAAGGCAAATCTTTCAAAATGTTAGCCTTGGCCAGAAGACTAAATTTTAAATCATGACTTGAGTTTTCCTTTAAACAAACATAAACCTAATCCAATCTTTATGTTATAAAAGGCACCATTCAAATCAAATCAGTCTTTCTCTAATACATTTAGAGCCGTGGGTCAACCAAACTATATCCTTTGTCGAAAGACTGGTATTTCCATAGTTGTGGTTTCTGTTTTCATCTCGGAACTGAAAACTGATTCAGAGGATCAGTCTAATGATAAAGCCATGAGTTATTCTCACTTTTCAGTGAGTCCTAAATCGATCCATAAATAGTCTTTCTCCAAGACTACAATTACGTCATATTGTAAAGAATCAGGACTCGAATTTAAGCCATGGGTACAGTTTGATTTTCAGTGAAAAGGAAATGACCTGTTGTCTATGCGTAAAGACCTCATTTAAGCCATTGGTAGTAAAGATTGGTCTTTGAATCACTAAATCACATATTGTGTCTCAAGACTTCTTTAACTTGTTGAACATAGAAGATTGTATTTCAAATCTTACCTTGGTCTAAAGACTGAAGTATTTAGCCATAGATACAATTTTCTTCTCATTGAACTGGAAATTGACTCATCGTTTGTCTGATAACTCCATTTAAGCCATGGGTACAACATGAGGTTATATAAATTGAAAATCCAACAGTGGTCTTTGTCTGAAGACTTCATTAGTGGGTACCAAGACTTCATTTAAAATATTGGTTGTAGTCTTTGTTTTAAGCCGTAGGTGGTTTTGAAATTTAGCTTCTCATAGACTAAATAAGAAGCCATGGGTTCAATAAAACTGAAATTAGACTATTTAAGCCGTGGGTACAATTTACTTCTGGATGAACCACCTCACTTAAAGTTGTTTGCTATATAGGATACGTCCTTTAATCTTTAAGACTTTTTTCCAAAGACTTAATTTGATGTTTTCCTTCCAAGTATTTTATATCCTTTGTCTAAAAGCATACTGTTTTCAACTGTTAGCCGTGGGTACAATTTACTTTTCCAGTGAAAATTGTCCAATAGTGCCTATAGACTTTTATTAAGTCGCGGGTACAATTTACTTTTCCAGTGAATGGAAAATCAAACCATTGTCTTTATTGATAAACTTAAATATAGTGGTAGGTCGTAAAGGACTAAATTATGTCCAGATTGTAGTTTATGTTTCCTTTCAACTATCAAATGCCTTCAGAAAACATTTAAGCCGTGGATAAAAATCCTTTTCAATGAACCAAGAATTGACAGTCTTTGTCTTTTAATTCTGGTGTCAGTTTTCAGCCATATAATCATTTAAGTTGTGGGTTACGGTGAATCAAAAATCATCGCATTGTCTATTTTAAAAACTAGCCTATGTCTTTAGACTAATGTTAAGACATTGTTCATGCTCACTCATACTCTGTCTAAAGACTTCTTTTTAAGTTGTAGACAAGTCGTGGGTAAATTTACCTCTCAAGCTATGGGTACAATATACTTTGTAACAAGTCGATCAATTATTTTAGTCTAAATGTCTCATTTATACCGTGAGTCAAGTATTCAACTCATAGCCTTTGTCTAAAGACTACATTTCGAGCCATCATCATGTTTTTTTTCCAACTACTAGAAACAACTCCTCGGTCTTTTGATTAAAGAGTTCTTTATAGCTATAAGTCATAAAAGATTGTTTTCCAAGCCGTGTGTACAATACACTTCCCAGAATCAAAAGTTGTGGGTACAAAAAAACAGATCGTGTTTCAAACCGTGGGTACAATTTACTTTACAATGAATTGAAAATCAACTCATCATCTTTGTCTTAAAACCTCATTCAAGCCGTGAGTACAATTTATTTTACTTAAAGCAGATCCTAAAGTCTTTATCTGAAGACTTGCTTTAAGCCGTGAGTGGTAAAAAATCAGTTTTCAGTTTCCAAAATTTAGTTGTGGGTACTGTTAGTGGATCAAAATTGATCAATTGTCTTCATATAAAGATCGCATTCGAGCTGTGGGTACAATAAACTTTCTAATTAGCTGCATGTACTATATATTTTGCAATCAATCGAATACTGACCCATCATTTTGTCTTAGAGACCCCATCCAAAAAGTGGGTATACTTTGTAAGTAGAAATTCAAGATGGTCAATATTCGATTCCTAGCAAGAGTAGATTATCGTAAGCCGTCATTTCATGTTTTATTTCCAAAAACTAAAAACTGATCTCTTAAGGTCTTTGTCTGAAGACTTGGTTTAAGTCGTGGGTGGTAAAAGATAAGTTTTTAGTTTTCGAAGTTTAGCCTCGAAGGACTAAATTTCAAGTTGTGGGTACCGTTACTAAACCAAAATAGATCAATTGTCTTTATATAAAGATCTCACAATATACTTTCCAAGTAGCCGAGGGTGCTATATATTTTGTAATCAATCGAATATCTTTGTCTCAGAGACCCCATTCAAAATGTGGGTACTGTCAGTATTCGATTCCTAACTTGTGTCTAAAGACTAGAGTTTAAGCCATCAATTTATGTTTTCTTTCAAACTACTAAAAACTGATCCTTAAGTCTCTGTCTGAAGACTTGGTTTAGGCCGAAGGTGGTAAAGGACCACTTTTCAGTTTTTAAAATTTAGCCTCAAGCCGTGGGTACAATATTCCATCCCCTAGTATTAGAACCGTAGCCATGCACTACCTTACAAACCAATATGATCCAACCCATAATTAGCTAGGGAGATGGAATTAAAATGCCATATATACCCAAATAAGGATCTGACACAACACTATTAGTTGAGTGTGTGCCAATGATCTCTTTGGGTTTGTTTATCAAGAAAATGAAAACAATAAACGAAAAAAATGAAAAAAATCTGATTTCTTAAACCTTCAAAGAAAACACAGAACGCATAAGAGAAGTAGATTAAAAATATACCTTGAGGGAGTAGTAAGAAACCGAAGACAAGCCAAAACCCTAAACGGTAGCGATAGAGTCACCAAGTACAAAACCGCTACAAAATTAAAACACAACGAAGAAGCGTTAGCATAACAAAGAAATTGGGGAAGCATTCCAAAGGAGCGCAAAATTCAGGAAACCTATAAAAATCAAAGTCGCGAAATCAGAAAGAAAGAGAGAGTTGAGAGGTTTGTTACCGTTGATAAGGCTTAGAATCATCAATGGAAAGAAACCTAACGGATCGCAAAGATAAACGATCAAAACCCTAACCTAACATGATAACTCCACGCAGAGAAAACGAACACTAATCTCAACCCTAATTCAAATTTCAAAATTAGGAACCCTGAGAAAAGAAAAACAATGACTCTTCTTCTCTCTTCAACGTACAGCAATGATGAAGTCGGTGAATAAACGAAGGATAAACAAATGGGCCACATTTTTTTGACGAGGCCCAATATCAAATAAGCTCGTTATAAATTTTTTAAATAAAAAATACACAACCTTTTCAAAACAAAAGCATTTTCCTAAGTCTGTTTAACTATTGACAATTTGTAAAATAAACATTCCTTTGATTCAAGATTGTTATTAGAAACGACTGAAAAACAAAAAGAAATTAAATTGGATTTTTCAGTTCTTATTGTCTTCACAAAAACAACAAGGATTTGATTTTTTGCATAACTAGTTTATAGAACGATTTGGCAAAAATTGGAGATATGTCGTGGAAATTTTGCTGAAAATTGGTTGATAAATTTTATTATAGAAAAGTAGCTCATTGGGGCATCTCAAAGCATCCACCTAAACTTAATAAGAAGTTCTAAGAATTTGCCATGTCAACAGTCTAAGAATGTAGAGAGCTCTACGTTTTTTTCCCTCCTCGGAAGAAAAAACGTCCCCAATGTTATTCGATATTCATTTATGTTACTTTTAATTTCCTTCTTCTTCTCGACCAAGAGACAATCACAAGGAAATTTGAGGTAATGAGTAACATCAATCGCAGATTTAGGTTGGCAGCCTAAATATCCAATACTCGATTCCATTGTTTTCTAATTATTGCGAAAGGATTTACTTTGATCCACCAAAGCTTCCAATCGTCTCGAACGAAGTTCTTTTAAACTTTTTACTTTCACCCTTCTGGAATTGGTGCGCCTTCTACCCTAATCTTTGTTAGTGTACGTTTTGTCAGTCTCTTCATCCTCTATTTACTTCAATTTATCTCTAATTTTGGTTGAACAGAAGATGATGGGTGTGTGTTCATTACTTACCTGTAGAACATGGGAGAAAAAGAATGGCTCTTCTTGCTACCAATATTTGCTTTTCTTCTTTCCTTTTCAGTGAAGAGGTAATAATGGAACATTTATTCTCTGCTTGTTTTCTTCCTGGAAACTTTTATTAACAAATCTTCCTCAGTGTCTTTGATCAAGATATGAAAGCTTAGATGTAATGGTAATGCTTGGGAACTGTTTTCCACTCATAGGGCTAATTACATGTTCTATGATGATTTGTTTTTTTCTTCTCAGCAAGGAGATAAAATTGTCTTTCATGACTGTAGGATCTTTTTCTCTTTGATTAAGTGTGTTCTTCCTGTTTTTGTTTCTTTCTTCATTATTAAGATTTAATCTCTTGGAAATTTTGGTCTTGAAACAGAATGGCGTGCTCAACGAATTCATTGGAACTCTCGTCGCCGCTCCATAGATGAAGTGGAAGTAGGTCAGTGTGTGGTGTACATGTGGGATTACTTACCCAAAACTTCGCCGCAACGATTGCCTTTGATGTCACCGGTTTTGGTGAAGATTTCGCCGGCATTTGGAAGTTCTTGGAAAGATGTCTCCGGCATATGGTGAGGTTTGGCTATGGCTACTGCAGGTTTGTTCTTATCAGTTTCAAAAATCTTCAATCAGTTGGAAAAAAGAAAGTTTAACATTCTTGGATTCTTTTCGATTTCACAATCTATTTGATCGTTGAATGGTTTTAATCGAAATTTTTAGCGGTTTTGAGTGAATGAGATGGTCTTAACTTTGAATTATGAATCTTTTGGTTTATCTTAATCAGAAGCTAGGAAGCTACTTACATGGGGTTCATTGATCTAAGTGAAAGTTATGTATGCTCCAGGAAGCACGGAGTTTGTAAGTTATACTTGCTAATCTAGGAAAGATATTGTTTGATTCAATACACATTGTTGTTCTACATGTTTACCGTCAGTATGAAAGTATCGAATTTGTTTCCTCTTTTTAGAATTATATATGAAAGTATCGAATTTCTAGCTTTGGTCTTTAAACTATAGTACACTTTGTTTGGCTGGATTATTAAATTTTGCATATTTGTGTTATTTGAGTTTTTAGTGATGTAATGTGGATTTATCAGATATCTCTTGTGTATGTATGTTTTTTTTTTTTGTTCACCAAATTCCATTAGAAAATCTTAGTTCGTGAGAAGCTCATGAAGAGCTTGTTTACATAAAAGATTAGCTTCTTCGTTTGAGTTATGAGGAATAGTTGTGAAACTAAAATAAGGTATTACATTAGAACTAAATTTGATATCTGCAACTATCCCATGAAGTTCTTTTGGAATCCCTTTCTCTGTTATAGCTTTGATCAAGGTTGATGAGTCCGAAATGAAGCAGATAGATGTATGTCCTTTCCTAACTGCTTATTGTACTGCACATCTCATAGCTAGTCCTTCCGCTACAAGAGCGGAGCTAACAAACTTACAAGAAGTGGAGAAAGCTTCTGGTTCGGAGCTTTCCGAGTAAAAGATCCAGGCTAGACCAGCGGTTTGCGTGTCCTTCTTCCAAGCAGCATCTGTTTTGACCACAAAGAATTTATCATTTGGTACCATAGGTGCTTGGTATAGTCTCGTGAGGGTCACGGTTGCTTGAGCCTCCTGCCACTCACGGGCTACGACGATTGATTTAGTTAGTGTGTCTAATGGGTATATGCTTTGCTTTTGAAAAATACTAACATTTCGAGCCAACCAAATATGCCATAAAATCCAAGTTGTAAGACATGTGTTCGTAATTCCGGTTGGTGGTAAGGTCTTCAAAGGCCTGATAACTTTCCAGAACTCTGAGATGGATGAATATATTGGTGGTGTAACACCCCGATTCCAGTCAACCCCTTTGACCCAAAACCGAGGATATTACGCCTTTCTCGAAACTTAACTCAGCCGAACCACGGAAATATATTCCGGTCCATTGGAATATAATCCCGGGGTTAAACGAGATAATTTAAAGGAGAGTAAAGAGTTAGGACCGCCGGTTTGCTCCTTTCACCGGTGGTTCATCTTTTGCCGGTTCCTAAAAATTCC
>OVBE01007504.1:0-18406 GCA_900406425.1 Iberis pinnata
ATATATATATATATATATATATATATATAAGTGAGTTATACTCTTAATGAATTACTTAGAGTACATTGTATATGCATTCTCAAAATACATCTCAGTAGCATTATCAATTATCTTTATTAACTCATTTTATAATTCTTAACATTCTATTTTCGAGTTTTAGAACGTGTTTCGGGTCAATGAATTGTTGTTTAGGGTTTACTAACAAATATAAAAAGAGAAGATAATTAAACCCTAAACCCTAACCACTAAACCCTTACTATTAAAATAATTTTCTCATATAAAAACGTGAATTAAACTTTTAATGAGTTATTTAGAGTACAAATTTTATATGATTTACTTTATATGAGTTAGACTCTTGTTTCTAAATCTATATGTTAGGTTCAATGTAACCGTAAGACAACATACATCTCAATAACATTATAAGTTCTTATTCAATAAAGTGGATACATACATTTTATTGATATCCACTTGGGATTGAAAATATGATATTTTTTAACACATTTTATAATTCTTAACATTTAATGTTCGAGTTTTAGAGCATGTTTAGGGTCAATGATTTGTAGTTTAGGGTTCACTAAAAAATATAATAAAGGATGTTAACTAAACCCTAAACACTAAACCCTTACTATTCTAATAATTTTCCCATATAAAAACGTAAGATAGATTATTGATCAGTTATTTAAAGTACACATTGTATATGATTTACTTTATATGAGTTAGACTCTTGTTCCTAAATCTACATGTTTGGTTTGATGTAACCGTAAGAAAACATACATCTCAATACCATTATCAATTCTCATTTAATAACGTGGATACATACTTTTTATTAATATTCACTTGGGATTGAAAAGATGATCTTTACTAACACATTTTATAATTCTAAACATTCAATTTTTGAGTTTTAGAGTGTGTTTAGGGTCAATGATTTATGGTTTATCGTTTACTAACAAATATAAAAAGAAAAGTTAACTAAATCCTAAGTCCTAAATCCTAAACCCTAAACCCTAAATACTAAACAATTACTATTCTAATATTTTTTTTATATAAAAACGTGAGTTAGACTTTTGATGAGTTATTTATAGTAAATATTGTATATGATTTACTTTATACGAGTAAGACTTTTGTTCCTATATCTACATGTTAGATTAAATGTAACCATAAGACAACATACATCTCAATAGCGTTGTCAATTCTCATTCAATAAAGAGGATACATACATTTTATTACTATTCACTTAGGATTGAAAAGATTATCTTTATTAATACATTTTATAATTCTTAACATCCAATGTTTGAGTTTTAGAGCATGTTTAGGGTCAATGATTTATAATTTAGGGTTCACTAAAAATATAAAAAGGGATGTTAAATAAACCCTAAACACTAAACCCTTACTATTCTAACAATTTTCTCATATAAAAACGTTAGTTAGACTATTGATGAGTTATTTAAAGTACACATTGTATATGATTTACTTTATATGAGTCAGACTCTTGTTCCTAAATTTACATATTTGGTTTAATATAACTGTAAGAAAACACACATCTCAATAGCATTATCAGTTCTCATTCAATAAAATGGATACATACCTTTTATCAATATTCGCTTGGGATTGAAAAGATGATCTTTATTAACACATTATATAATTATAAAGATTCAATTTTTGAGGTTTAGAGCGCGGTTAGGGGTCAATTATTTGTGGTTTTTGGTTTACTAACAAATATAAAAAGGAAAGTTAACTAAACCTAAACCCTAAATCCTAAACCCTAATTACTAAACCCTTATTATTCTAATAAGTTTCTCATATAAAAACGTGAGTTAGACTCTTGATGAGTTATTTGTAGTAAACATTGTATATGATTTACTCTATACGAGTGAGACTTTTGTTCCTAAATCTACATTTTAGGTTTAATGTAACAATAAGAAAACTTACATCTCAATAGCATTATCAATTCTCATCCAATAAAGTGGAAACATATATTTTATTAATATTCACTTGGGATTGAAAAGATGATATTTATTGACACATTTTATAATTCTTAACATTCCATTTTTGAGTTTTAGAGCATGTTTAGGGTCAATGATTTGTGGCTTAGTGTTTACTAAGAAATATAAAAAGGGAAGTTAACTAAACCCTAAACCCTAAACACTAAACCCTTACTATTCTAAAAATTTTCTCATATAAAAACGTGAGTTAGACTCTTGATGAGTTATTTAGAGTAAACGTTGTATATGATTTACTTTATATGAATTATAATTTTGTTCCTAAATCAACATGTTAGGTTTAATGTAACCATAAGACAACATACATCTCAACAACATTATCAATTCTCGTTCAATTAAGTGGATACATACATTTTATTAATATTAACTTGGAATTGAAAAGAAGATTTTTATTAACACATTTTATAATTCTTAACATTCAATTTTCAAGTTTTAGAGTATGTTTAGGGCCAATGATTTGTGGTTTAGGGTTTACTAACAAATATAAAAAGGTAAGTTAACTAAACCCTAAACCATAAACACTAAACCGATAATATTCTAATAATTTTCTCAAATAAAAACGTGAGTTAGACTCTTGATGAGTTATTTAGAGTACACATTGCTTCTCTTTACTTTATATGAGTTAGACTCTCGTTCCTAAATCTACATGGTAGGTTTAATGTAACCGTAAGAAAAGATACATCTCAATAGCATTATCAATTCTCATTCAATAAAGTGGATACATACATTTTATTAATATTCACTTTGGATTGAAAAGAGGATCTTTATTAACACATTTTTTTATTATTAACATTAAACCCTAAACCCTGTAAAAGATTAGATGCAAGATTACAGAAAATATACATAGAGCTATATACTAATATAGAATAACCCTAACCGCGACTTAGTGAATGATCGAGACTAAATATTGAACATTGAGCCCATGGGCCTTTGTTTCTAATATAATTTTTAAAACACAAATACTCAGCCCTTATTACATTACAGAGGTGAGAATAACTCAGCCCTTTTTATATTTCCGAGGTTAGAATAACTCAGCCTTTATTACGTTATCGAGGTTAGAATAACTCAGCCCTTTTAACATTCGAGGCTTGGCTGAGTTATATGGCTACTAAACGGCTGGCTTAGCTTACAGTTGAGTTATATAAACATTTGATAAGTATGACTGAGTTACAAGATAAAGACTTGTGACTCTTCGTCTTTGTGTTTCTTCGTCTTTGCCTTCGCCTCTCTTCATCGTCGTGTATCTTCATCTTCGTGTCTTCTCATTCGCGATTTTTCGATTTTAATATATACACATTCTCTTCACTTGTCTATTAATCCATTTTACTGATCATGAAAAAATGAGGCTAAACCCACATATTCTCGATTTCCCGCCACAAGTCCTTGAAACCATTCTTCCTAAGGTTGCAAGTTTCTCATACAGAGATATTTTCACATGTTTATGTGTCCTTATGCGGTTCAAAGAGAGACATTCGACAGGTTCGTCGATCTTTTCACAATGCAAGGAGACTGTTATTATTCTGCTAGTGTGAATTTCAATCGTTTGTGTATCGACAATGAAAACCATTCCGCTATCTTAATTATTGGGGCTAGGCAGTTTTTCCGGACCGATGACATGTAAGGAGGACTCTAAAATATTAGGATCGTCACTGAGAAGGGGTATTATTTGGCTCTATACACCTATAATCATCAGGAAAGGATCACGTCCCTAGCCGTGGTCGTCCGCAAAGCAGAAGATCCAAGCATCTTCTTCATTGGCGTGGAGCAACTAGTTGCCTCCATTATTTCTTCAAAGGGTCACTCAAATACACAATGTATATGTTGGGATATCGATAGCTGCCCGTTTCAAGTGATCCATGGATGGGGATACTCGTGGGACGAGTGGTACAAACCGGAGCCACTATGCGATGCGTGTTTCTGGAAGATGAAAACACTCGATTTCATTCGCGAGTTGCCTAGAATGATTATGGATTTGTTCTTGAATCCTTTTGACAATCTATGTAACTCTGTTTTAAATTTTTTTCAAATGGTAACTCTATTTCAAATTTGTTTTGATTGGTAACCCTGCTTCACATTTGGTAAAATTGTAACTCAGCTACTTCATAAACTAACTTAGACACATCATAATATATAACCATGTTTCATATTTGTTAATAATTGTAACTCAGTTTCTATAGAAACTAACCCAGACACATCATAATATATAACCCACCCACGATCGAAACAGAACTCAGTTGTAACACATTTTATATTATTCAATGTTTGAGGTAAGAATGAGTTATATATCTACTTAACGTCTAAGTTATAAGGATGATCATTATTAATACTTGGATGATGTATGGGGTAAGGCTGAGTTATATATCTACTTATGGCTGGCTTACTATATCATCAGAAATTCTCCACTAGCCAAGAGTTGTTTATATCCTCCATCCTCAAAGAGGTCTACTGCCATCCTTGCCCGAATATCTTGAATATTTCTATCGTTTATACCATAAAAAGTACACTAAGCGCTAGACATTCGATAAAATTTTCTGCATACACCCCACAATCACCAACTTTAACGTTTTACGGAACGTGTTTGGCATCCATCCATCGGAAGGAAAAACTTGTCCCTGTAGGTTCTCGTATATCATGTGGAACATATTTGTCCAGCATCGCTAGAATCATGTGCAGTAGCGGTTGAATTTTTTTAGCATTCTATCCTTACTTTCTTGTGTTACATTTCCAATGATTGAGTCGTAGCAATTAATCTTATTCTCCCGCTGATCAGGGTGATACGCCATCCAATGATCGCCGCCAACGTGCAGCACCCCGTACAAGTGGTCCACATCTCTAAACCACTTCAATTTTTTCTGGAGGTCACTTGGACACGTGCCGTTTACTAAAGCTTCATACCCTTCAGTGAATTCGAAGTCCTTCGAGCTTATTTTGAACTGGTTATAATCGAGGATCACTCAATTTTGGAACCACTTATCAAAAAACCCAGTGTAGCAACTCCATAATGGGGTGGGATCTTCCATGGACTTTCACGTGAGGAGACTAACATACAAAGCAAGATGATGTAGAAAGAAGAGTAAAATATCATAACCCGATCATCAAAAATTAAATGGAAGTTAGCTTAACCACCATAAATTTTAGTACAAATGACTAGAACCATACAAACATTTTTTTTATTACTTGCATTTTTTAAATGCCCAGTGTACCCTTCTATTACGTTGTGACAAAAAACATATTTACAAGAATTCCATTCACCACGTAGGAATTCGCTGACGTGTATTAATGAACGCAGCCGTGAAGCGCTACTTACTACGATACAGTTGAGTTATGGTTACATAGTTTGTAGCTGAGTTATTTAAACGGCTGAGTTAAGAGAAATTGGTTGACTTACGAGCATAAGTCACCCGCTCGTGACGACTTACTTACAAAAGCTGGCTGAGTTAAGAGAAATTGGCTGACTTACGGGCATAAGTCACCCGCTCGTGACAACTTACTTACAAAAAATGGCTGATTTATGTGTAAAAGGCCAACTTACGGTCATAAGTCACCCTACGTTACGACTAACATACGAAAATATGGTTGAATTACGTGTTTACGGCTGACTTATGTACTCATGTTACATCTAACTTATACTTCGACAGGATGACTTCTTGATAATTGTACTGAGTTATAGTTAGAGATGGATGAGTTATGTTTCGCAAGCTAATTTAATGAAGCTGACTTATTGGATGTTTAGACGGCTGAGATACCTATGCTCAGCCGTAAAGAGCTGGATTAACGTTCAACTCATCGTGTTTACGAATGACCAACTAGCAAAAGATTAATTTCTAGAATAACATTCATGTGACCGCTGATTTAGTTGACGATAGGGCTGACTTATGGTTTCCCAGCATATTACCACTTATTAATTTTAGAAAGATTAATTACTAGAATAGCATTCACCTTGCGACTGACTTACGTTGCATTTGATGGACGATTTACTTAGACTGGGTTATGTGTTCATATTGCGGCTGACTTATCTTTTTCCATGTCATTATCCATGTTAGAATCCATGCCATGTCATCATCCGTTGCGGATGATGATGTGGAAGGTTAAATTTGAGAAAAAGGGTGTTGATTTTTTTTTGCATATTAGATAGTCTTACCGATTCTTCTTTGGTAATCAACTTCTCCATCTATCTTCTTCATCTTATTCTTCATCTCACACTTATTGTTTCCAGTAACTGGGTTAAGAAATAACAGATATGTATTCGACGCTGACAGTAGAGGAGTTAGAGTTCTGCTTTTAGATGGGAAAACAACAAGCGAAGTAGTTGAAAAGTTTGACAGTTGTACATGGACTTTCTCGACGACATTGCTCCGTTCGTTCTACCTTCGAATGTCGGAATAACTGTCAATAATATAGAGGTATTTTTTTGCACCGAGTATGAGTTATATTAATGATAAACTAAGTTATATTGACTTAAATGCTGTGTTATTTTAATATCAAGGCTGAGTTATGTTTTCGATGTAACTGACTTAATTCTATGATGCGGCTGACTTATTCAAATGGTTATGTTTTCAATAAGCAGTTTGGTATAAATGTATTTTTTAATGGGCCGAGTTATTTAAAAGATTTGTATTGAGTTATATTATCGGTAGGCTGAATTATAGTAATAGTAGTGCCACAAAAATGAGGTATATCAGTTGTATCCTTTGATTCATTCTTGTTGAACTGATGTTTTGGTTGGTTTTGTTCTTGTTTTAAGTAGTTTTGTAAGATATCAATTGCAAATTGTTGCTTCTGAGTATGGTTGAGTTACCATTTTGCAACGACCCAACCCTATTTTTGTTACTTGACCGAATAAGGTTCAATGCTATACTTAGCCAATAACATGCGATTTTAACAATTCTTTCAGAGATTTTAAGTAAAATATGCGTATTTTATAGATAGATATAAACAGTTCCAATACAAGATTAGGCAAAAGACAACGGAGCCAAGAGTGTTTTATATCCTCCGTCCATAAAGAGGTGTACTGCCATACTCGCCTGAATACCTTGTACATTCCTATTGTTTATACCATAAAAAACTACACCAAGTGCTAGACATTCAATAAAATTTAATGCAAACACCCCACAATCACCAGTTATATGGTTTTTTGGAACATGTTTGACATCCATCCATCGCAAGGCAAAACAATTTTTCCCCATAGGTTTTCGTATGTCATATGGAACATATCTGTCCAGCAACCGTAGAATTATCTGCACTAGAGATTTAAAAGATTCCACCACTCTATCCGTACTTTATGGTGTTACGTATCCAATGATTGAGTCGTATCAATCAATCCTCTCCTCCTGCATATGAAAGTGTTACGCCACCCAATGATCGGTGCCAACTTGAAGCGCCCCGTACAAGTGATCCACATCTATAAACCACTTCTTTTTTTTGTCTGGAGCTCTTCCGATATCCTGCCATTTACTAATTCTTCATAGCTTCATAAAATACAAAGCCATCCTTGTCCTTTTTGAAATCATTATAATCGAGTTTTTCCCATAAATTTTGGAACCAGTTATCAACAAACCAACATGCGGTCACTCCAGAATGGGGAGGGCTCTTCCATGGACTTTCAAATGAGGACTCTAATATACGAAGAAATATGCTATAGAAAGAAGCGTAAAATATCATAACCCGATCACCGAAGAGTAAATAACTCAGTCAACTATTTAAAAAACCCAACCATTAACTAAATAACTGAGCCGTAAAGTAGACTTACAGTATCAAACATCCATCCAAAGTGTTGATCCTTTCCCCACTCATTTCTTACAGCAGTAAGCACTTTGAAGAACATACCCTCTTTCTCCGAATTATGTTCCTTCCTATACAATTAAAAACAATTCAGTTTATGCATAGAATGATGATAGAGTGATTAACAGATGGTCTTAAGGTCCATACCTCAAATTGCTCTAGGTGGTCCATGAGTGCCTTCCATTGCTCCGGCTCAACAGATGATAGAGGATCATATATTAATACATAAGGATTAATACCCTTCCTCATGCACGTCATCCCATTTGGCCCAATATGAGGAAAACCTTGTGCTTCACGAGCACATTCTGAGATACTTGACCCGTTAGGAGATAACTGAACCATTTTCTTCTGAATAACACTTAATTTTTTCCAACGTCAATTCTTCTCGTGCATCTTCATCCAGACATTTCACGGTCACCTTCGTTGATGAACTGTCCTCCGTCATAAGTTTGGATGCTTTTGGAGGAGACTGTGCACGAGTCTCATGCTTTCTCGCATCCTTCCCTCCATTTAACAGAGCCTGAGCCGCCTTCTTTAATTCAACCTGTCTACACTTCTCCTTCTTTTTCTCATCCGCCGCTTTCTTCTTATCATCGGCCTTTTTCTTTTTTAACTCAGCCTCGTCCGTCTCTTGAGCAGCTACCTGCTTCTTTTTTAAACTCAGCCTTTGCCTTCTTCTCATCTTCTTTCTGTTTTGTGTTGCGCCTCGTGACGGGTCCCTTAAGAGGAGATTCAATGGTCTCATCGACATCAACAACCACATTGGCCAAATCCTTCTTCGCCTCATGTGTCTTCGCCACTTTATCTTCTGAATTTAGTTCAACCCTCAAACCATCGGCTCTTGCCTCAACAAAATCCTTGACCTCACTTTGTTTCTCCTCTAAATATTTTGCAGGGGTCTCAGCTGCGGGTGGACTATCGACAGGTCCCTTAAGAGGAGATTCAGCGGTCTCATCAAGATCAACAACCACATTGGTCGATGGTAGCTCCTCGACCTCACTATATTTCTCCTCTAAAACTTTTGCAAGGGTCTTAGCTGCGGGTGGACTATCAACGGGCTTGGGCTGTATAATTTGCAACGGCGAGGGATATGTTATAGATGGGGGGGGGGGTTGGGTTTTTGAGGGGGGATCATTTTTTACGGGACTTTCATGTACAACCAGTTCTTTCAGACTCACCTGGACTGTCTCTCTGACAATTTCAGGAATCATGTTTGTTAACCCCCCCCCCACAAGTGATTCAGCCAACACCCGCATAGAATTTTCCATAGGAGCCGCAGTTTCCACAGCTATAGCGGTTTTCCCTACAAATTTCTTCTACTTCTTTGTTGGTAGCTTGACCTCACCCGAGACTTCAACATTCCTTCTTTTATTGTTCTTATCTTTCTTTTGCTTCTTTGTCCGTTGCTCGGCCGCAGCCAGAACTTCAGCCTCCCTCCTTCTTTTATTGTGCACATCCCAAAACCCACTAGCATAGCAGCGTGCGTGTATGTCTGCTATCAAGTTCACAAGTTGTGGGTCGTCTTCTTCATCCGGCCATTGAGGAAACAACTCTTGTAAAGATTCCTTCATGATCATATTCCTCACGCGCATCTGCACAACTTAAAACATAACTCATCCTTCAAATTCAAACAAACTTAGACAATAAGTAAATAAAAACTATCCAACACGTAACTCCACCATGATTAAAAATAAAAATCATATACATCAGCCACCTCACATATAAAAATTAGCTATCAATAACTCGTAACTCAGTCACCAAGATAATAAAAATTGGATAAAAACTCGGCCATTGAACAGGAAATACAAAACGTCTCAACATAACACAGCCACCAAATAATTAGAAACTCGGTCTGGTTACCTTGCCATAATTTTTGATCTCATAAGAGATTGCAAAATCTAAATTTGCATGTGGCTGACTTCTATGCCATCGAAGAAGCGGAATAGGCGGAATCTCATCGTTTTTAACCTTTCATCGTTTCTTAACCTTTCATCGTTTCTTAACCTCTTCCCGTAATTCTCTCTTAAGCAAGTGACTGATTCATACGCCCAAACCAATAACACGTGAGCTAAACCATTGACAGTGTATAAGTCACCCTCTATTCTCGACAACTTCATAGATTTAACAAGAGCTTAAAATGCAACATGACCCCATGGGTATGCCATCATAGCTTCATCGTCGAATACCATTTTTTCAGTTTTAAAAAGTATCCTAGAATTATGATGGAGAGCATAAATACCAAGGGCTTGCATGAATAATAGCCCCAACCATTTTTCGCTTTTCTTTAGTCCATGTCCGACAGACCGTTAATGATTTCCTCAATTCATTATACTTCTGTCTCAGCCCCAGAAAGCTTCGTATTGCTCAGGTTCAGGTTCAGGTTCGGGTTCAAAACTTTATGTTCATAGACTGATCATGAACGATACTCCAAATCTCCATCTTATTCATGCGAAGCTATCTACAAAGTAGATGACGTACTTTCTTAGAAGACCACACGATCTTGCTATTAGCTAGCTTGGCAATGATTCCAACATTTAATGCCTTCACCACACATCAGTACCTATTGCTTCTCTAACTTCTGGAATGTCTCCTAAACGGACATTGTGATTTAACGATTTTTTCCAAACTTAGAAGCCCTTAACAGTCTTGGTGGGTAATACCGTGTTTGATATTCAGAGGCAGACATCTGATCATAAAAAGACAAATGTAAATCAGCCATATATACAATTAACCCAGCTGCAATGGAAAACAAAATCAGCCATAACATAATGAAAACTCAGCAGCAATAAGATATATAACTCAGCCACTATGTAAACTAACTCAGTCACATCAGAATATAAAACTCAGTCGTATAAGAAATCAAACTCAGTCTTAACAATAGTAAAACTCAATCACATTATATGTAAAAATCACTCGCAACATACAGGAGAACACGACGAGGGCGAATACGATTTCTACGAAGACGATTTTGACGAAGACGATTTCGACGAAGACGATTTCGGAGAAGACGACCAGGCTTAAAAGTAGGGAAACTAAACTGTTATTTTTATTTAGGGATTTACTCTGTGTAAAATGCAAGAGTGTTTAAGAAGATATGTTTATTTATATGTAAAATGAAACTCAGACACAACAACAACAAAAACTTATATGCAACAAAATAAAACTAAATCGCAACGTAAATCAAACTCGGTCGTAACAGAAATCAAACTCAGCCACAACATAAATCAAACTCAGCCACAACATAAAAGAGGTGGGAACCAACTTGTATATTCAACGATTCTAATGCTAATCTTGCGGCTGCTTGTTTAGCGGCTTTTTGTGTCGGGTAGGAGGTTAGAGTTTTGAATCTCCATACCATACCCCCAATCGCACAATGAAATTTATGAATATGATCAAGGACTTCTTGCTTAATAGCATAGAACGGTAGAGAGTTAGTTCGTTTCATAACGTAAGCTTCGAGTCGGGTCTTAGCTAAATGATCCATTTGGAAGAAAGAGATAGATAGGGAGAAATAAAGAGAGAGAGAGAAGAAACACAAAATGAGATGGAGAAGGCAAGTGAAACTGTTTATTAAATATTTTTCTCTTTACTACCTGTACGTATATTGAGGTAATGAATGGAAACCACATGGCGGGGGTGTTATTTCCTACTTCTTGTCAATAACACTTATGTGTGGGTGCGTTTCTTACCTTATGTCTGATTACGCAGTTATTATGTCAGATACTATTATGTCATATTAGGCAAATATTACGCGACGATTTTTATATACGTATATTTTTTTCTGCCGCCGCTAAGATGTCTTATTACGAGACGTGTAATGATGCCTTATTACATTGTCTGACGCAAGAATAAATTCAGCCTTTAGACCATCTACAATGGTGCTTCATTTTCCACTTTTTGCTTCATTTTGAAGCAAAATTTACTCCAATGATGCTTCATTTCTTGCTTCATTTTTTGAAAATGAAGTTTTTTAATTGTAAATCGGTCCCTTACTTTAACTTTATTGGTAATTCATTCTTAAAAAAAACTATTTATAGTAGTATTACCCAATTTTATGTTATAAATTTACCTTCTTACTTTTAAGCATTAAAATATAATAAAAATACATATTAAATAGAAAATAAAAAATACAAATTACAAATACATAACAAAAGTAAAATTCAAAATACATAATTAATATAAAAACTAAACATAAATAATGAAATAAACATAATACATCATATATCTTTTATTTTTTTACATTTATTATTTTATGGTTAAAATTAATAATAATAAATTATAACTAAACTAAAAAATTAAAATCGTATATTATGTTGCAGCTGAGTTACATAACGCAGCTAACTTATGAGAAATTGTCTGACTTGCAGACATAAGTCAGCCACACTTGACGGCTGATTTATGTGATAATGGCCGTGTTACAAACACAAGTTACGGCTGAGTTACAAACACAAGTTAAGATTGACTTACAAACTCAAGTTACAGCTGAGTTACAAACACAAGTTACGACTGACTTACAGATACTATAATCTTATTTCAATGTTAATGTATAATTTTTGTTCAATCATGATTTTCTTGAACTATTGGCAAATAAAAAAGATGGGGCAAAAGTAGTAAATAAACAAAAACAAAAATGTGTAAATAACAACTAGTAATAAATACAAATATAAAATTTTGATAATATTAGGAAAAAATGAAGCAAACCAATGGAGAGAATGTTGCTTCATTTGTAATTTTGAAGGAAAAAATGAAGCTAACCATTGGAGATGCCCGATATAGATCAACTTGCTTTGTAGCTATTATACAAGTGTATTTACCTTTCTAATAGTCTTTAAACTATTTTAATTAGTCTTTGCTGAGGACATGTAGTCTGGTGGTTAAGATTCGGACTATGACTCAGGCATCTCGTGAGTTCGAGTCCCCTAAGTAGCATATTGTAATGTTTTCATTTCTTTGTACTGTTTCCAAAAATCCTTTAATTAGCCTTTAATACAAACAGTCATCACTATACAATTTTTATTAAAAATATTTGACTTTAGCGCGACGATTATCTCTCTATTTAGTTCTATGTTTCTCTCTATATTTTGCTACCAACTTCTCACTCTCTCTCTTTTAATCTATCTCCGGTTTTTCTCTCTTCTCTTCCTCTTTCTCTCATCTTAATCTAATGCTTTAGATATTTCTCACAAACATCAGGTTCTCTTGATTTTTCTTAGATTCATGTGTTTTTTGATTTGTTTTTGTAATCACTAGCTAGGGTTTTGTAGAAATAATATTTTGTGTTTATATGTTATAGATTAGTTTCCTTGTGAAATTTCATAGATGCTCTAAAAAGGTTCTCGTCGGTATTGGTTGAATCATCAAACTAACTTCAGTAATATTTACTCTTTGATTTTGCAGATTATTAAATAAATGGATAAAAGTGGAATTGTTACCTAATAGATAAGTGTAAGTAGACACGACGAAGATAGATTGAGCAACCTACCAGAATCTTTACTATGTCAGATAATGTTGAATTTTTGTACTAAAGATGTCGTTAAAAGTTGTGTATTATCTAAAAGATGGAGAAATATATGGAGATATGTACTTGAGTTAAACATGGATTACGTTTATTTTCAAGATTACAACACCCTAGTGAGTTTTGTTTACAAGTTTCTAGCTTTATACAGGGAATCTTCCTTTCAAAGTTGAAGGTTAGGTTGCTGTCTTGATGAAGTTAAGACACGTATGGTTCATCTCTAGAATTGGATCAAAATTGTTATCAACCAGAAGGTTAAAAATCTCCACATAACCGACCGGGTTGCGCTTTATTATGGTTTTGAGTTACCTTCGGCCATTTACACTTGCGAGAGCTTGGTATAATTATATCTCCGTTACATAATCTTGACTAATCCAATGTCAATATCTTTTCCTTTTATCAAAGTTATTAAACTTTATGTTGTAAAGTTTGCCGATGAAATGGATGTGGAGAAGCTGATCTCAAGCTGTCCAGTTCTTGAAAGCGTATGCATAACCGATTGTATCTTGTGTGATATACAATTTTTACGTGTTTTCTCTCAGTCTCTACTGAGTTTTAAAATTTTTGATTATAGTATCGAAGATTCCAAAGTGTTAAAGGTTGAAATTGATGCTCCTAAGATTGAGTACCTTCGCCTCTCCCCTAGTAGAAATGGAATTTTCAGATTAAAAAGATTAGTTTTTGTTGTAGTGGCAGATCTTAGCATTATTTTTGAGAATGATCCAAGTGATCACCAAATGATAAATATGATTCGTGATCTTGTCCTTGAGATCTCATGTGTCAAAAAATTGTTCATCAATATGGGTACAACTAAGGTAATATTTTTTGAATTGACTATCTAAGTTTTTATTTTTTGGATTCATTTGAGAAACTTATGAAACTTTCTTTGCTGGACATCTTTGATTATTTAAAATGTGGTCATTGTATACCTTTATTTCATAACCTTTGTTACTTGGACGCTAGCTTTCGCTATCTCGGGTTGAAGAAGTTGTCAATTTTTCTTGAGAGTTGTCCGAATCTGAAATCTCTTGTTGTGGTTAGATTTTTTTTAGTTACAACTATCAAATTTATTTCCTTAGGAGTCTGAAAACTATGTTGCACTTAACTTGTCCATTTGGTTTTGTTTTCAGAAATTTTATGATTTTGTTAATGATGATGATGATGAAGTTGAAATTGTGTCCATGCCTAAGTGTCTCTTAACATCTCTCAAGTATGTTGAGATTGAAAGTCCAATCATTGGCAAAAAAGGGATGAAACAAGTTAGTTATTTTTGGCGAATTCAGCAATCCTCAAGAATTTAACTTTACACTTGGTGCGTGTTCGTTACGACAAGAAAGAAGATCATGCCTTTCTTAAAAAACTCTTTACCATTGCAAGACTTTCTCCTTTATGCCAAGTTGTTGTTCTTAATTATCGTTGAATTTAGACTTTGAATTGTTAATCTGACTTATCGTTATTTTCTTCACTTGTGATGCTTTTGATGTGTTGAAGTTCATAAGAAAATCATATTAATTTTTTGGTTAAGACTCGAGAAAGATATTTGCTTACTAGTAGTAATAAATTATCATTACTTAGTGGTTTTGTGTTTTGTTTTGTATGAATAAGTGAGATATTTTTGAGTTTAGCAAACACTTTCAACCAATTATAGGGATAATTTAATTTTAACTCCTTTCACTCTACTAGTTTTTTCTTTCTTGCACTTCATTTTCTGGATATGCCATGACTTGCATAGACATTTGTAGCAAACTTCTATTTCGATGAGTTTAAAATTTATGTTAGTATGCTTCTTTAGTGATCTTTTAAATAATTCAATTGGTTAAAATCAAACAATACAAAAAAATTTTGGAATTATATGAGCTTACACCATTTTTTCGATTAAAATTTCAAAATATATGTTAGTGTCTCTTTCATATTTTTAAATTGCTGAAAATTATAATAGTATCTCACACAGTCTAAAAATTGGTAATTTTGATGTTATTATCAAAATATATAAGAATTATTTAAAAAATGTCAGGTAACTAGTTTTAAGTTTTAACTCATCTCTACTATTAATTGGTAAGGATTATTTGAGAAAAACTTTTATTTTGTAGACATTTACATGAAATGCAATTACTTTTGAACTAAACTCTCAACATTACTTTTAGAACACTTAAAAGTAATCATGGAAACAAAGTACTTGATGTAATTTAGTTATTTATATATGAAACAACTTTTATCTTCATATTTACGTGTTACTGTAGTCAACTAGTCATGTATTGTAAAAATAACTCAGCCTTTATCAAACAGAACTCGTACATAAGCAAACAGAACTCATCCGTAATCAAACAGAGCTCAACCATAAAGTAACATATGTCATTCGTAATCAAATAGAACTCAGCCGTGCAAAATAGGACCAAGTCGTAGACAAACTCAGCCACCAAATAATATCTAAGTCGGTAAAGTAGTGACGAAAAAAACCATCTTTCTGTAAATAATACAGATGTGTTGGAGAAGATTCCACTCTAAAATAGATTTTTACTCTATAATAGGGTTGGGTTGGAGATGCTCTTAGTCTTGAATAATATGGATAAGTATTACCGCTTCTAATATCGAGAAATTTTCTTAACCGAGGTCAAACTTATAGGATCTGCTTGTATAAGTCACTAAACTGTACACGAATAATGGTTTGATTGACGTTTTGTCAGTCATAATTTTTAAGTTTATTAAATAATAAAGGTTTTTAAAATTTTTTATTACGATTTCAGTTTTCGAGGTAAGAATAATTCAGCCCTTAGACCATGTTCAATGGTGCATGTTAAGGAGTTCTAAACTCTAAACTCTAAATTTAAATGAAAAATTTAAAAAAAAAGAAAAAGAAGAAGACTCGGTTCTTCTTTGGGAAGTTTTGGAGTCGTTTCTTAATGCCATATGGCAGCCTCAAAATGGAGGTCTTTTTTTGTCGAGTTGTTGTTGTTTTTTTTTTTGATGATTTTTTTTGTACGGCTAGACTGTTGAGTATTCGGATTCTAAATTCGAATACCCAAATTGATACTTTCTAATATTCGGTTTGGTTCTTGTTGGTTCCATTTTTTTATTCATGATTTTTGTAGGGTAGGGCTTTCAGGTATTCTGTTCGGTTCCGGTTCTTTGGATCCTAAATTTAAATACACAATTGATACTTTTCTAATATTCGGTTTGATTTCGGTTCAGTTACAAATTACGACTACAAACTTCGTTTATTGTTGTTTAAATTTTTAAATTTTGTTAGTTATATGCATTTCATTTGTGTTTCAACTTTAATTATGTGTGATATGTAAAATATAATGCTTTTAACACAAAAGTTTTTAAGAATCTAAAATAGTTTATGAATTGAAATGGTTTAGAATTGAAATGTAAGAAAATATATTTTTTTTAAGAATCGCAAGTTTCTTAACCATTGGAGGTAAAAAGTTAAAAATATTAACAAAGTTTCTTAATCATTAAATTAATTATAAAATTGGTTAAGAACCACTAATTGGTTCTTAACCATTGCACAGGCCCTTATCAAGTTACCGACTTAAGGATAACTAAGTCCTTATTACATTATAAACAAAGCGTCGACATGATGATAAGTGTTGAGTCATGCATGATGTTGTACTTAGCAACGGTGTGATTATCCTCGAGCTGTATGCCTTGAAAGATCAGTCTCTCGTGTTCCACTTCAATATCATACGTCTCTCGAAGCTTGGCCTTAACTTCTGCAATTGTATCGGATCCTTTAACCCAACGATGTTAGTCCTGCCCGAAAGAGTGTTTACAAATATAAACATGGTTTCTTTATCAAGAGTTGGACCAAGTCTCATAACAAGTTCACCAATTGGCTCACCATGGATCTTGAGGTCAATGGTTTTGGAAGTATCTTCAACTTCTAAGTTTATGCTAGTTCCCTTACTGTCTTGATTGAAATATTCATTGCAAACCCCAACTTTTTTTCCAAAATCAAAGAAAATTTTTATGTGTCTCTTTCTCTCTTAGGGTTTTTCATATATATATATATATAACATTACGTAGGCCGGTTCGTGTCAAATAAAAATAATATTTTATTTTTTCCGTTTGGTTTTTATATATTGATAAAATGGAAATAGAATATTAAATATTAATACAAATGATATCTAAAACATAACACATACATAAACATAAAAACCCATTTGTTTATTTAGATAACTCAGATACCAAGAAAACACATTAACTATTTATTTTTGAAACACATTAACTCAGATATTAGTCTTGTATAATACAAATAAGTACTACCGCTTCTAATATCATTAAATTTTCATAACCGAGGTCAAACTGATAGGATTTGCTTGTAAAAGTCACTAAACTGTACACGAATAAAGGTCTGATTGACGTTTTGTCTGTCATAATTTTTTAAGTTTATTAAATAATAAAGGGGATTTAAAAATTTTCATTACGATTTCAGTTACCGAGGTAGGAATAACTCTGCCCTGCCCTTATCAAGTTACCGACTTAAGGATAACTCAGTCCTTAATACATTCCAGACGTACGAATAACTCATCCCAAATTATGTTACCGAGTTAAGAATAACTCAACCCTTATTATGTTTACCAATTAAGAATAACTCAACCCTATAGAAAAAAAATTAGTTGTGTATTAATCGAAGAGGCACAAATTTTGGTATTCCCGCCTCTTCAATTTTTTGTTCGTAATAGGATATCATTACACGCCTTATAAAAAACATTATATATGCGTTTTATGACATCTTTAGCCACAACAGAGAGAGAGACTGACTTTATCGTCCCGTCATAGCTGCCTAATAGGACATAAAAGATGACATAATAATCATAGGGTTTGTAACACCCCGTTTCCGGTCAACCCCCTTTGACTAAAAACGAGGATATTACGCCTTTCTCGAAATTTAACTCAGTCGAACCACGGAAACATACTCCGATCCTTTGGAACATATTTCCGAGGTTAAACGAGATAATTTCCGAGATAGGTGAGAAAGAAGTTAGGACCGTTGTATGAGTTGGTTAATTGTACAGACTTAAAACGAAATTATACAATGAATAATAATCGACTTAAAAGAATATTACAGACCGAATGATGCAAACCGCAAATTAAAATCTCTCGC